>WBNM01044368.1:1315-57960 GCA_013399055.1 Ramphastos sulfuratus | reverse complement strand
TCGTGTCTGATCTCAGTCCAGCTTCTGCCAGTTTTAAGTCATTACTCCTTGTCCTGTGCTGTCACCTGGATCTCCTTTCCCTCCTGTTCCAGGGGAGATGGGCAAGTCCTTATTCCAACTACACTCCTTGGGCCTTACCTCAGACTTCAAAACCACTTGCTTCAGGCTTCTGCTGATCTGACCTGAGCCTGAGGCTGTGGCTTTAGTGGTTTCACAGCAGATCTCATTAGTGCCAGCACAGCAAAGCCTGCTAGGACTGAGCCCCTGGGTCACTTCAGGACAAACACTGCTCTCTCTGAAAGACTGAGGAGGGTCCAAAATGTGATGGCTGAGCATAGGAACTCTCTCAATCAGAGCACCAGGCTCCCTAAAAGACTGAAGAGGGTCCAAAATGTGATGGTTGAGCACAGGAACACTCTCAGTCACACTGCCAGGCTCCCTAAAAGACTGAGAAGGCTCCAAAATGTGATGGCTGAGCACAGGAACCTGCCCACTCCCAGCACCAGGCTCATGGCAGGGGGATGCAGTCTCTCCCCAGTCTCTCCATGAATTGGAAGTGGCATGTGAGACGTGGACTTTCTGCTCCAGCTTTTCTCTCTGGCCTTTGTGTTTCAGCTGTAATTAGATTGGGTGTGTTCAGAGGCTGTCTCCAGGTCAGCTCTGCTTATCTTCCAGTCCTTAATTGCACCAGGAAAATTCAAATGCCCAGCCCAGCCCAGGCACAGCTCCCTTCATCAAACCCTCCTGGGCAGTGAGCTCTAATGCAATTGTTGAGGATATCTACCTAAGCTGGAGGGCTCTGATCTTCTCATCTAATGAGATTTGCCACAGGAAGAGGAATTAGGAGGGTTTAGAGCAAAGCCTGCTGCAAGGAAAGCACCTCCTGAGTAACTGTGTCTGTGCCTGCAGCCTGCGGTTCCGCATCGGCTCCGGCAAGGAAGGGACAATGGTGTTCACTGTGGGGCAGGAGCCTCAGGTCTTCAAAGCCAAAAATGGACAACTCACAGTGGTAAGGCCTCAGCTAAGCACTGGGNTCTTCTGCAGGCTCAACACTCCCAGGGCTCTCAGCCTCTTCTCCCCAGGGAGATGCTCTACACATGATCTGTGCTTTCTTCTTTGATCCTCAAGCCCTGCAGAGAGCATCTCTGAGCTCCAGCAAGGGCCTTCTGTGTCAGTGCAGGAGCTCTTGGCTCCTCTTAGAGGGCAGAAAGGTGCAGGACATGACCCAGTCCACAGCTGCCTCTGACAGATGATGCACAGCAGATGGTCATTGTAGATTGTGTTGCAGCTACTCCCCTCTCATGGGGAGCCACTGCCACTTGCTCTCAAGCTGGCAGGGGGAGAGGAGGCAGAGATCTCTTCTGGGCTGGTTGTTGAGAGCACTTAGCCTGAGCCCAAATCCAATCTGCACCTGCAAAATGAGGACTTGGCTCAAGTTTGCCATCTCTTGTTGTCTCCCCCAGCCAAGTTCTTTCTGAAATCAATGGAGCAAAAGCTTTTCATGTCACCCAGGCAGGGTGCTGGAGAAGGAAGGATCTGTCTGACCCAATCCTGGGTCAGGATCTGACTGAAGGAAGAAGGAAGCTTTAGCTGTAGCTATGGAAAAGAGGGAAGCTTTGCCACTGCCCTTGCTCATAGTTGGGCAGGGAGGTGCTAGCCCTGCTTCCAGCTGCTCCTGCACCTGTGGCTGGAGGAACAAGCAAAGATGGAGACCTTTGCTGCTTCATGGACAAGCTCAGGGGGTTGGGTACTGTTAGCTGTGACACCCCCAGGGCACTGCTCAGCTGTCCCTGCAGCCTGGAGTTGTCTTCACATGCCAATGGTCAAACAGAACCAACACAACCTCTTCTCCTGCAGGCAGGACACCTCAGGAACACAACCCTGCTACTTGGTTTAATGGCTGCTTCCTCTTCTCACCTTAGGTGTCAACCCAGATGAGGTCTTGATGAGGAACCAGTTCCACTGGCCTGGCCAGGAGCAGCAGAAAGGAGCCTGCAGGATGAGACCAGCACTCACATCTCCCCTGGGCTCTCTGATGCCATAGGGCTGCTGTGATCTGACAGTTTGCTTGCATCTTTTAGGCTCTTTTTTGTATCTTAATATTATTAAAACTCTAGCTCAATAAATTCTCTTCTGTTGCTGTAACACTCCAGTGAGCACAGAAGCTCCTTCCACAGTCACAGGCAAACATTTTTAAACCAGAAGCTGCAGTTCCACAGGTAAAAATGTCAATTTCTGTGCACTCAGGGAGAGCTCTTGGGGGGGGAGGGCAGGAAAGATTAAAATAGAAGCAAAATTAAACAGAAAGAATTCTCTGGCTCTGCTTTGAGTCCCAGCTCAGCAGAGCTGCATCAAGTGCAGGTGGATGAAGGTAACTGTGGTCTGAAAAGTTCTTTTCTCTTGGGGAGAGCCCTTTTAAAGCCAGTCCTGGTTGAATGGAGCAGCAGGGCTGGTGGAGGTGGTTTTGGTGGTCAGCAGCACATGGAGCACCTCACCTGGAAATTTCAGTGAGCTGCTTCCAGGGGCAAGATCTTTGCTTTGCATAGAATGGTAAGGTTGGAAGGAGACCTCAAGGATCATCTAGTTCCAACTCCCTGCCATAGGCAGGGACACCTCCCATTAGTTCTCCCTGTGCAGTGGAAGCCAAACCAGAAATGATGACCCCAAACACCTCCTCTTCTAAGAGGGAGGTGCTGGCTTTGAGCACTCCAGTCTTCTGCTGCTGAGGAACCTTCACCCTCTGCCCAGAGCTGACTCTGCTCTCCAGTGTGGTAGGCACTGCTCGTCCCTGGGGGTGTACTGAGGCAGCTACAAGGGGATGGGGGGAGGACAGGAATTTTCTGCTGCCTCCTGTCTGGGAGCTGCAGCTCCCTGTGCCCTTAGTGCTTACTCTGCTGCCTCACGTTGAGGCAAACTCATGCAGCCCTTCTCCAGCTGAAAGCTGCAGCCTGGAGGTCCTTGACTTGCTGCTCTTCCATCCTGGGCTCTGCAGAGCTGAAAGCCAGGCCTCTGGTGCCTCTGCCCTGAGCAATGCCAGGAGGTGACACTAACAGCTTGGGTGGGGAGGGGAAGGATGATGTCTGCTGTTTCATCCTTGCAAGCTGCCTCTAGCTCTGTGGCCCACGAGGACAGGATGCTTCCAACAAGTAACCAAGTGACTCGTGTGTAAATATGAAATAACTTCTAATTTATTGTGTTATATTAAAAAAAAAAAGGACATATTGCAAACATCAACCATAGACTGAATCCAGCTGAAGCTTTGTTCCTGCAGAAGTATCAAAGGGGAGGGAATGATTGTACAGAACAGATGAATTTGCTGCTCTTGTCCGTGAAATGGAACGACTCAAAAGACTGGAAAGCTTCTGCCCACCCTTTGCTCCAAGGTCAGATGGGAGTTTGGAGTCTCCATCAAGGCTCTGACCACCAGGTGAGATCCAAAAGCTGCTGCTGTGAATGCAGGAGCAGCTGCTTTGGTGCCACAGCCACACTGCTACACGGGTGGGAGCAAACAGCCAGGTGAGGAGCCTGGAGCCAGGGGCTGGTGGTGGCTCCTGCCTCAATGGTGCAGCCCTAATGCTGTAACAAGCTGCAGACTTTTAATCCAGCTCTTCCTTTCCATGTTGATGGACAAAATCTCTTCACCAAGTAAGACTTTAGCCAGCTCTCCTCTCCTGCCCTTCCTGCTGTCTGTACAGCCAGCTCTGTGCCCCCTCTTAACCCCAGACAGTGCCAGCTCACCTCCAGAGCTGCTCTGAACCCCACCCTCACCCCAGAGCTGCAGAGCAAAACCACTTACAGTAAAAAGGCTCAGGAGCTGAGAGCATTTGTGCAATGGCATTAACAAAGTCTCCCCTCCCAGCCCCAGGCCAAGTGCTCAGCAGGCAAAGGCTCTTCTGCCATGGCAGCAGCACACCAAGGGTTAGGGCAGGAGTGTGGTAAGGCAGAGTCTGCCCTTAAATCCAGCAACAACACTGAAACTCTCCTGGAGTGACTGAACTCAATCACCAGCTACAGGAATAACTGCAGAGAGATTTAAAAACCAACAGCTCCTGGTTTTTTAACAACTTAAGTCTGCAAAACCCCAAAGAGGGAATCCTGAAGCCAGTTAAGAATCTATTTACAGAGAAGTTAATCACATAAATGTGACCTGTTAGGTGCTTAGCATTGGTGTTCACACTGGCACCTCCTGGAGCTCAACCTGCTCCTGCACCACAGGAGGAGGCTGGGTTCTGTCCCAGCAGCAGGGACTGGGGTGCTGGAGCCTTTCTTGTGTGGGGAAAGGGGGGAGCTAAGCACTGCTGAGGATGATGGTGGCCTGCCTCTCCTGCCTCACAGGAGAAAGCAGCTCTCTAGAGCTAAAGGGAGTGGAGGTTGCTGCAGGACTCTTCATGTGTCCCACAGGAATGGGTTGGGGTTTCCTCTTCCTCTCCTGATCCTAGCAGGAGCACAGGAATCAGACTGAAGGGCTTCACACAGCACTGAGTCCAGGTCCTGTGCAGGGCTGTAGCTCTCAGAGCTGCCCAGAAACCCAGGAAGGTGTCAAAGTTCAGAGTGCTGGAGAAACAAAGCACTTCCCAGGACTTCCCTTCCATCCTCTCCAGCTTATCACAGAGTGAAGGTAAGAAGGGAGAGGCACTGGGTCCTGCTGGCTTCTGCACTATGGACTTGCCCCAAACCCAGAGTGTCTTGCAAACAGGTGTAAGTACAGCTTTAAACAGAACCTGGACTGCCAGGACAGAGCAAAGCTGCTGAGCTACAGGAGATGGAGTAGCTGAAGAAGGAAGAAGAGAAGGGTACAACAACCAGGCACCAGCTGCCTGGAGCTTAGAAAAGTCTTTGGTTACTAGAAAGATGACCCAGCCTGACCCTGAAACTGTTTTAGCTTTACTTCATGATTCCAAACTGTCACTCAGTGCTCCCCATCAGCCTCTCCAGCCAAGCTGGATGCAGCTGGGGTGTAAGTGCCACATGCTACACAGTGGAGCAGCCACTGAGGTGACCACACCTCTGGTTTGTCAAGTGTTGCCACTAGCAGCCCTGAGCCAGGAGCAGCAGGAAGCTGGGCAAAAGCAAATAACCAAACCACCTCAGTGAGGAACAGAGGAGGGAGCTGCTGCCCTGTTGGAAGGGTCTGGTTCATCTGGAACATCTGGCACTAGGTAGTCCAGATGAAAACTTGGGCAGAGCACTGTGGTGTCTGCTCAGCCTGACTGCCACTCCCAGCCTCCCTGCAGCAGGTTTCTCTCTCCCTCAGGCTTTGTAACACCAACCCTCAGAGCTGTGGCTCTGCTTAGCCTCCTTTCCCCTCCACTCCTACTGAATAATCTTCTACCAGAACCATTACTGGACTCCAGAGCAGGCACCCAGGGAGCAGGAGGTAGATAAAACAGTCCTTTAGAATAGAAAAGTACTCTTGGAAGAGTAGACTGCAGAGGGCTTCTCCACACACAACACTGTACCTCTGCCCTTCCACACACAGCTGCCACTTCTGAAAAGACTTGGAATGCACTCAGGACAAAGTCAAACAAGGAATAAGCTGCCTCTGGGCCACTGCCTGCTCCTCTCCCCTGTGGCTCACAGCAAGACAATGCTCCTGTATCACTTACAGAGCTGAACCAGCAACTAAAACCACAGCTTCCTGACCTGCCAACTGGGTAGAAAGGAGCTCCCCAGGGTCAGGAGTTCTAAGCCCTACCTGGCAGCAACACTACCATAAGTGAAAAAGACACAATTTGCTCCCCAGCCTCCTTCTGAAGGCATTTTTAACATCTTCCACCCTTGAACTGCAGGGATAAAGCAGGGGGTGGGTGAGTCTCCACGGTTCAGTGCTGGAAAAGCTCCACTGAACACTTCAAGGAGCAGGTCCTGAGAGCTGCAGGGAGGCACAGCCAGCTTAAGCAGCTCCCTCTACACCCAGCACTACAGGAATTTGTCATTTGTCCCCTGGGAGTCACATTGAGGAACTCCTGAGCTGCAGGCCTGGGAGAAAGGCAGAGCTGGGGGAGGTCAGTCACTGCCTTTGCCCCATGCCTGATGCCCAGGAGACAGGGTCAGAGTGTAGGGAGGGAAGGTGGACGGAGCTGGCTGACCTGGGTTTTTGTTTGGTCTTTGCTTTGCTTTAAAGTGCAGGCTAATTCCTGAAGCCAAAGGAAGCCAGGCCTCTTCCTCTCTAGCCACAAAACAGCAAAGACAAGAGTGCCAAAAACCCAGGGCAGCTCCTCCAGATGCTCAGCAGCTCCTGCTCCAGTCACCTGCTTGCCTCTCCTCCTAGACCCTGCCGCATTTCAACCCCCCCCGGGGGATCAACTAGCTCGTTACAAAAGGTAATTGACAGCCTTCAGAAGCAGCTGAACCACCTGTGCCCCATCACTCCAGAGAGGAAGGAGAGCAGCTGCAGGAGAGAGCAGCCCAGCCTGCAGGTGCTCACTGGTGCAGGTGGGGCCTGTCGTCCGGCCGCTTGATGTGGATCCTGCGCACACGCTCGATGCGCTCCCGCTCCTCGTCCTCCTCCAGGTGGTGGGAGCGCCCTGCGGCCCCTCCCGTGGCTTCCAGCAGGGCGTTGTCAGGTCCCCTCCCATCCTGCGACTCGTAGAGCAGAATGTTCAGGGTCTCCTCATAAATGCGAGCTTCTGGGAACTCCACCTGGCACAGACAACACAAACCGGGTCACTGGTGCCCGCCACAGGCACTCAGCGACTTCAGCTCTGACTCCTGACAGCCTTAGGAGTAAGGAGGTGATTGCCCCCCTGGACTCTGCTTTGGTGAGGCCACACCTCCAGTGTTGTGTTCAGTTTTGGGCAGTGCAATAATAGAAAGGTGTGGAGGTGCTGGAGTGGGTCCAGAGGAGGGTAACAAAGCTGGGGAAGGGCCTGGAGAATAAATCTGTTGAGAAGCGACTGAGGGAGCTGGGGATGGGTAGTGTGAGGAAGAGGAGGCTGAGGGCAGACCTCATTGCTGGCTACCTGAAGGGACATTGTGGAGAGGCTGCTGCTGAGCTCTGCTCACAGCTAACTGGAGACAGAACAAGGGGGAATGGCCTCAAGCTGAGGCTGGGGAGGTTTAGATTGGACATTAGGGAAAAGTGGTCAGGGACTGGACCTACACCTATTTGTAACTCCCCTACCTTAAATACCTTTTATTTATTGTTAAAGATCTTCTTTTACCTTCTAAATCGAAGCAAGACTCTTCTGTGGGTGTTTTACCCCTTTTTTCTCTCTACATCTAACTCCTTTCCAAAAAGTAATTGACAGCCTTCAGAAGCAGCTGAACCACCTGTGCCCCATCACTCCAGAGAGGAAGGAGAGCAGCTGCAGGAGAGAGCAGCCCAGCCTGCAGGTGCTCACTGGTGCAGGTGGGGCCTGTCGTCCGGCCGCTTGATGTGGATCCTGCGCACACGCTCGATGCGCTCCCGCTCCTCGTCCTCCTCCAGGTGGTGGGAGCGCCCTGCGGCCCCTCCCGTGGCTTCCAGCAGGGCGTTGTCAGGTCCCCTCCCATCCTGCGACTCGTAGAGCAGAATGTTCAGGGTCTCCTCGTAAATGCGAGCTTCTGGGAACTCCACCTGGCACAGACAACACAAACCAGGTCACTGGTGCCCGCCACAGGCACTCAGCGACTTCAGCTCTGACTCCTGACAGCCTTAGGAGTAAGGAGGTGATTGCCCCCCTGGACTCTGCTTTGGTGAGGCCACACCTCCAGTGTTGTGTTCAGTTTTGGGCACTGCAATAGTAGAAAGGTGTGGAGGTGCTGGAGTGGGTCCAGAGCAGGGTAACAAAGCTGGGGAAGGGCCTGGAGAATAAATCTGTTGAGAAGCGACTGAGGGAGCTGGGGATGGGTAGTGTGAGGAAGAGGAGGCTGAGGGCAGACCTCATTGCTGGCTACCTGAAGGGACATTGTGGAGAGGCTGCTGCTGAGCTCTGCTCACAGCTAACTGGAGACAGAACAAGGGGGAATGGCCTCAAGCTGAGGCTGGGGAGGTTTAGATTGGACATTAGGGAAAAGTGGTCAGGGACTGGACCTACACCTATTTGTAACTCCCCTACCTTAAATACCTTTTATTTATTGTTAAAGATCTTCTTTTACCTTCTAAATCGAAGCAAGACTCTTCTGTGGGTGTTTTACCCCTTTTTTCTCTCTACATCTAACTCCTTTCCAAAAAGGGGGGGAGGAGAGGGGAAGGCATCCTATTATTATTGTATTGGTTTCTGTTAGCTATAATTTGAGCCCCCTGGGAAGCTTAAGCTTGAATCAATACAATTAATACACAAGCTCAGGCACACTTCTCCTGGGAAAGGGAAGAAGGCTCAGGGCAGAGACAAGCTGTGGCTCACCAGGATCCATCTTTAACCAAACCTGGTGAAACATCCAAGCCTGTCTAAAGCTGAAGAGCTGGGCTGAAGAAGGGTTGTGGAACATCACAGAATGGTAAGGTTGGAAGGGACCTCAAGGATCATCTAGTTCCAACCTCCTGGCATAGGCAGGGACACCTCCCACTAGAACAGGTCACTCAAGGCCTCATCCAACCTGGTCTTGGACACCTCCAGGGAGGCAGTGATTCTGTAAACCACAACCTCCCTGAGCAACCTGTGCCAGTGTCTCACCACCCTCACTGCAAACAACTTCCTCCTAACATCCAGTCTCAATCTCCCCTCTGCCACTTCAAACCCATTGCTCCTTGTCCTGTCATTACAAAATCTTGTCAATAGTCCCTCCCCAGCCTTCCTGTAGCCCCCTTCAGATCCTGGAAGGCTACTCTAAGGTCTCCTGGAAGCCTTCTCTTCTCCAGGCTGCAGAGCCCCAACTCTCTCAGCCTGTCCTCACAGCAGAGCTGCTGCAGCCCTCTGAGCATCTTGATAGCCTCTTCTGGACCTGCTCCAACAGTTCCATGTCCTTCCTGTGCTGGGGGCTCCAGAACTGCACACAGTACACTTCACCCTGGTGAAGTGCCACAGTGCCAAGCAGCTCCCACCCTGACGAATCCACAGGGTGAGCTCCGTGAAGCTGCTCCCACTCTGGCACCAATTATTCCACAGAGATGCCAAACAAGGCCAGGAGTGTTGAGAAGCAGACATCAGGCTGAGGGGCATCCTTCAGGGGTGGGGTTGCTCCTACCTTTGTCTGTTTTTTCTCAGTGGCATAAACGATGGAGGTGCAGCAGACCTCGGCGATCTTGCACCCCTGCCCGTAGAAGGACCAGCAGCAGATCTCATCTCCAATCACATCTTTGATGAAGAGCACTCTCCCGTTGAACCTCAAGGAGAGCTTGTCAAACAGCTCAATGTTCTTCAGCATGTTGTCATCTGAGTTGCTGTGAGAGATGGAGGAAGGAAAAGGTCACCCCAGGGGAAGGAGAGCAGCAGGGTTTGGGCAGAGAGCGTTTTGAGTCTGGCTCTGTCTCAAACATCCAAATCCTTCTGTCTCAGTGTGCCCCTACCAGGGCAGGGTCTACAGCTGCCATGGGCAGCCCATCAGGCTAGCAGAATCACAGTTCCAACCCCCTGCCATAGGCAGGGACACCTCCCACTAGAACAAGTCACTCAAGGCCTCATCCAATCTGGTCCTGGACACCTCCAGGGAGGTTGTGGAGTACAGAATCACCCAATGTGATCGAAGATGATTCTGTGATTCTGTGCTCCACAACCTCCCTGGGCAACCTGTGCCAGTGTCTCACCACCCTCACTGCAAACAACTTCTTCCTAACATCCAGTTTCAATCTCCCCTCTGCCACTTTAAACCCATTACTCCTCATCCTGTCATTACAAGACCTTGTAAATAATCCTTCCCCAGCCTTCTTGTAGGCCCTCTACAGATACTGGAAGGCTACTCTAAGGTCTCCTGGAAGCCTTCTCTTCTCCAGGCTGCAGAGCCCCAACTCTTGTAGCCTATCTCCTGCTCTAGCAGTAAGAAACCACCAGCAAGAGCCATGAAGACTATCCCAGGCCACTTCATCTGGGTACTAAACCTTATTCATAGAACAGTTTGGGTTGGAAGGGATCTTGCAGATCATCCAGTTCCAACCCCCATGCCATGGGCAGGGACACCTTCCACCAGATCAGGCCTCACCCAACCTGGCCTTGAACACCTCCAGGAATCACAGAATCTTTAGAGGTTGGAAGGGACCTCCAGAGATCATCCAGTCCAACCTCCCTGCCAGGGCAGGATCACTCAAGGTAGTTCCCACAGGAAGGCATCCAGGTGGGTTTGGAAAGTTTCCAGAGAAGGAGACTCCACAACCTCTCTGGGCAGCCTGTTCCAGGGCTCCAGCAACCTCACTGCAAAGAAGTTTCTCCTCATGTTGAGGTGAAACCTTCTATGTTCCAGTTTGTGGCCATTGCTCAGGGGGCATCCACAACCTCCCTGGGAAACCTGTTGGCAGTGTCTGACCCTCCCACCCAAATTAAACCATCCCTAAGCTCAGCACCAGCTGGATGGAGGTACTGATGCCAGGAAGCACACACAGATGTAAAGGAATGGGGACAAGGTCCCAGCCTGGATGATTTTACCACTGATTGAGAACTCTGCACCATGGAAAGCTTCCTCTGTTCCACCAAGGGGGAGCACAGGCCAGCAGATGGCCAAAGGCCTCTGCCAGCTGCACCAAAGGAACCCCTCTGGCACAGAAATGTCTCTCACTTAGCCTTCCAGTGCTGACAGCAAGCTCCCTTCTGACTCACAACTGAAATTAATTGGGAATAAATATCAAGTGCAGACCAGCACCAATCTGTTGTTGGTTCTGAGTGAAGTCAATTTTATCATGGATTGGAGTCTGTGAAAAAACTCCAAAGAAGCCCTGCTGAAGCCATTTACCTGGTGTAGGAATATTTGTTGTTGCTTCTGTTGTAGAGCAGCTTCACTACTGGCTGTAAAACACAAGGCACAGATCAGTTACAGGATGTGCAGCAAGAGCTGGAACCAGAGCTCAGTCCAGACCCCACAGCAAAGAAACTGCAACATGACCTAACAGCAGGCCCAAGACAGAACCCCAGCATCCCCAAACCCCAGCATGGTGAGCTTGGAAAGGACCTCTGGAGATCATCCAGTCCAACCACCCCTGCTCAAGCACAGGCACCCACAGCAGCTTGCCCAGCATCACAATGCCCAGGTGGGAACCTCTGCAGAGGAGCAGACTGCAAAACCTCTCTGGGCAGCCTGCTCCAGGCCTTCAGCACCCTCACAGCCCAGCAGGATTTTGTTGTTGCTGCAGAACTGTCCCAAGCAGGCTGGCAGTGAGGCTGCAGTCCCTGCTGACCCCTTCTGTGAGCAGAGCACCAGATCTCCTCACCCCACTTCTGCCTTTTTGCCAAGGCTGTTCTCCAGTAGCCTCCCCTCTACCTGCCACAGCAAGGGAGCTTCCAGAAACAGGAGTCCCTGACTCCCTTCAGCCACAGAAAGTGTCTGTGGGTAATAACCAGAGTGGACACAAAAATTAGGATCTAAGAGCCCTGAGGACCTGCATGATCATCCTGCTGCTGCCTCTACCCTCTGTTTGAAGACCTAACAAGAAGAAATACAAGGCCAGGCCCAGCCTCAGCAACATTTCACTTGGAATTCAGAGGAAACATTTGATCTGCTGTGGATTTTCAGTGCAGCCCAACAGCTGAAGTGGGTGTAGTTTAGGGTTAGTCCCCTGCTGAAAACTAAAGTAGACTTGGTGAAGGTCCCCCTCACAGGCCCAGGGAAGCAGGTCAGCAACCTTTGAGCCAGCTCCCAGCCTGGCCTCTCCCTCACCTTGTTGGATGTGGCAATAAGCTTTTGCTCCTCTTTGGAAGATGTGATGACTGGGACCTTGCAGAAGGGTTCATAGACATCTTTGTTCTGCTGAAACAAGAAGCAAACAGCAGCTGAGTGCAAACAGGCCTTGGGGCACCCTCACCTGACCTGGGAAGGTCCTGCAGATGCTGCTCTGAAGGGCTCAGGGTGTGATTTATCCCAGCCAGCAGGCAGCAATCCTCTGGCACCAGCTGAGATGCTCATTTCTGCTCTCTGCAAACACAGGGATTGATGTTATGTGTGCTAGGATCTGGATTGTGGCTTCATTCAGACAGGATCCCAGGAACAGCAGCTTCAAACCAAAGCTGAACTGACCTACCCCACACTGGTTGATGCTGGAAGGATTCACTTTCTCCCCAGCTTGTGCTGAGGATGGATCATTTCATGCTCCCAGGAGTCACTGGGGGGAAACTGAGCAATCATTTAACCCTGACTGGAAGTGGGCAGCACTGAATGTTGGGAAGGACTCAGTACCTTTTCCTGGATGTGACTAGACCCGACCTACCCAGGACAACCAAACCTCTGCTGAGCTCTGTGACCTACCCAGGACAACCAAACCTCTGCTGAGCTCTATGACCTACCCAGGACAACCAAACCTCTGCTGAGCTCTGTGACCTACCCAGGACAACCAAACCTCTGCTGAGCTCTGTGACCTACCCAGGACAACCAAACCCCTCCTGAGCTCTGTGACTTACCCAGGACAACCTAACCCTCCCTGAGCTCTGTGACCTACCCAGGACAACCTGATCCCTCCTCACCTCTGTGACCTACCCAGGACAACCAACCCTTCCCTGAGCTCTGCGACCTACCCAGGACAACCAAACCTCTGCTGAGCTCTGTGACCTACCCAGGACAACCAAACCTCTGCTGAGCTCTGTGACCTACCCAGGACAACCAAACCTCTGCTGAGCTCTGTGACCTACCCAGGACAACCAAACCTCTCCTGAGCTCTGTGACCTACTCAGGATAACCAAACCCCTGTGAGCTCTGTGACCTACCCAGGACAACCAAACCTCTGCTGAGCTCTGTGACCTACCCAGGACAACCAAACCTCTGCTGAGCTCTATGACCTACCCAGGACAACCAAACCTCTGCTGAGCTCTGTGACCTACCCAGGACAACCAAACCTCTCCTGAGCTCTGTGACTTGCTCTAGGCAACCTGACCCCTCCTGATCTGTGTGACCTACCTGCAAGGCTGCCTGGCACTCATCCACCAGCCCCTGCACCAGGTAGTACTTTGCCTCAGCCAGCAGCTCCTCGATCTCCCTGCGGCTCTCGGGCAGCGGCACAGCTCCGTCCCGCAGGTAGTTCAGGATGGTCCCAAAATGCTTCCCACAGCGATCAATCAGGATCCAGCCTAGGGACAGAAGAAGGCCACAGTGGGGCAGGAACAAAGGCAAACAGGCCAAAATGATGGCCTGAGACTGCTGTACCAAGCAGATTCCTGCTGAGAGAGAGTAAGCCCAGTTCCCTGCTCGAGTTGGAGAGCAGAGCAGCAGAAAGCAGAGGGAATTTATCACCTCTAGAGGGTGGGGGTGAGGAACTCTCTTGTTTCTCCCAGTTCCATGGATATTGACAACTGACTCACTGAAATGGAGCAATGGATGCTCCTCCTCAAACCAAGCAGCTCCACTCTCCCTCTCCTCCCAAAGCCCTGACCCCCATTACAAACACCTGTGGCTGTTACACCTCACTAGAGCCATCCAGACCTGAGTGTTTAAAGGCTGCTGCACCTCAACACCACATGGAGACCCACCATGATCTACCATCTCCAGGAAAAAGGCTGGCTAGAGAAAGGCAGCAATGACTTGGCAGTGTCATGGCAAATGCTGTTCCAGTCTCTATAGTCCCAAAGATTGGTAATTTGGTAGAACAAAGTGGTGATTAGCTCAGTGTCTGCTGAGAGGCACTGTGTGACAGCAGGAGTCACAGTGGGTAACCTGTAGCCCCTGCCTGGAGCTCAACCAGCACTGCTAGGTACTGACAAGGGTGTGAAGGAGGAGCTGGAATGTGTCCAGAGAAGGGCAACAAAGCTGCTGAAGGGTCTGGAGAACAGATCTGGAGCGCAGCAGCTGAGGGAACTGGGGATGTTCAGCCTGGAGAAGAGGAGGATGAGGGCAGAGCTCACTGCTCTCTACAGCTCCCTGAAAGGAGGTTGGAGCCAGGTGGGGTTGGTCTCCTCTCCCAAGGAACAAGGGACAGAACAAGAGGAAACAGCCTCAGGTTGCACCAGCAGAGGTTTAGGTTGGATATCAGAAGAAATTTGTTCCCCAAAAGGGCTGTCAAGGCCTGGTCCAGGCTGCCCAGGACAGTAGTGGAGTCCCCATCCCTGGAGAGGTTTCAGAGCTGTGGAGATGTGGTGCTGAGTGCCATGGTTTAGTGGTGCCCTGGCAGTGCTGGGTTAGAGGTTGGACTCAATGATGTGAAAGGTCTAATCCAGCCTAAATGACTCCACAAAGAAAAGAACACAGAGCTACAACTGGAATGCTTCCCAGTCAGCTGGGAAGGATCCATGGATTCCTGCTTCTCCTCCTGCTGCCAGACTGCTGCCTGAGTGAGGCTGCAGCCTGAGCAGTGTTGGGCAATGCTGAGGCTGGACTCTGCATAAGTGAACAGCTGGCCACCCATGATGGGCTGCAGCTCAGGAATGCAGTGAGGAAAGGCTTGTGGGGAAAGAGTCATATTTTGGACAAATAAGGAAAGTAGGTTAAAGCAGAGCCTGGATTGCTGGGCATGAATGGAATCACTCCTAAAGCCTGAGCATTTGGTTGGTTGGAAAGTGAGCATGGCCCTGTCCTGCTGCTTGGTGGAAAACAAGAGACATCCTGAAACAGGTCCTTGCAGGCTTTGCATCATCTCTGTTCCTCTGCTGTCCACATAAAACACAACCTGTGCTCACTGCTGGGACTGTAGGGACTGGAATGACCAATGAGAAAACTGGAATCACAGAATGCCAGGTTGGGAGGGACACCAAGGGTCACTTGGTCCAACCTTTACTTCTAGCTCTCGAGTTTCTCCTGCAGACATGCAGAATGCCAGCATGGTGGTGACTGGAAGGGACCTCTGGAGATCATCTCTTCCCTCCCACTGAGTTCTGTGATTCTGTAATAGTGATGGTGGGGCAGCTTGGCACTTCCTCAGGCCTGTATTCAAAATAATCATCCCAGAATCCCAGCGGTGAGGTTGGAAGGGACCTCTGGAGAGCATCCAGTCCAATCCCCCTGCTCAAGCAGGGGCACCCACAGCAGCTTGCCCAGGATCACAATGCCCAGGTGGGTTTGGAAGCTCTGCAGNTTGGAACCTCGCCAGCGGACACTCCACAACCTCTCCAGGCAGCCTGTTCCAGGCCTCCAGCACCCTCACACCACAGAAGTTTCTCCTCCTGTTCAGATAGAACTTCCTGGATTCTACTTTGTGTCCTGTCACTGGACACCACTGACAATTGTCAGTCCCCATCCTCTTGCCCCCACAGGTCCTTTAGCTCTTGCTGAGCATTGCTCAGATCCCTCTAGGGCTGCTCTTCTGCAGGCTCAACAGCCCCAGGGCTCTCAGCCTTTCCTCCAGGCCCCTCTGCATCTCTGGAGCTTCCACTGGGCTCTCTCCAGTAACTACTGGGGAAGCCCAGAACTGGATCCATACTCCATGTGTAGCCTCACTGAGGCAGAGCAGAGGAGAACTTCCCTCAACCTGCTGGGCACACTCTTCTCCATGCCCCCCCAGGATGCCATTGGCCTTCTTGGCCACGAGGGCACACTGCTGGCTCATTGGCAACTTGTTGTTCACCAGCACTCCCAGGTCCTTTTCTGTGGAGCTGCTTTCCAGCAGGCCAAGCCCTCCCCTGTACTGGTGCAAGAGGTTCTTCTTTCTCCTCTCAAAGCTCTCTCTGAGTTGTGTGTTACAAAACTGCCCTGTGACCCTTCCACTGAGGAAGGAATCCCTGAGCTGTATGGACACACAGGAGACTTTGAGGAAATTCATCTTTTGTTTCACAAAGAGGGGGAGGGACAGCATCCAAACACTCAAACTGAACCAGAGAGCATTCCCTAACCAGGCATTGATGGATGGAAGAGCAGCCTGGCACTGGAGCCTGTCTGATGCTCACCAGCTAAACCAAAACCATGCATCAAGTGGTTAAGGGCATTGGGAAGCAAAGTTGAAACCAGGCTGCAGAAAGCTAGAAGCAGATGGAGGCACCAGGTAAAGTCAGATCCTTCCATCTGCCCATTACCATCAGAAAGGTAACACCACCAAGATATGGGGAATTGGCTACAGCTGATGAACAATCATCACTNTGAGGTCCCTTCCAACCTTACCATTCTATGATTCTATGATCCAGCTGAAAATAATCATCCAGAGAACTGGAGTCTTCTCTCTTCCAGCAGCATGGGCTGAGGAGGTGCTGCTAGGGTCAGAAGAATGCCTCAAGGCAAAGGGGAGGACCCCAAGTGATGCATTCCAGAGGCTGTTTAAAGATTTGGCTCCATCCAGCTCAGGCCTGGCTTTGCTCCTAAGAAAGATTTTTTGTCTTCTGCCAGCTTTTGGGTGGGACCAATTAGCACTATTTGGGAGAATTTCAGATTAAAGAGCTTCCTTCAAAGGCTCAAGGCTATTGTTCCAGCTTCCAGCCTCATGCCAGGCCAGGGGAGATAAAGGGAGAACTGCAGTGGGAGTGTCCCAGTTACAACACACAGGAAGTATCAAATTCCTACTGGAACACAAAGGTCTGAATGGAACAATCACACACACACACACACACACACACACACACATGGAACCATGGAATCATTTAGCTTGCAAGAGACTTTTCAGATCATTGAGTCCAACCACTAACCCAGCACTGCCAGGGCACCACTAAACCATGGCACTCAGCACCACATCTACACAGCTTTGAAACCCCTCCAGGGCTGGGGACTCCATCACTGTTCTGGGCAGCCTGGGCCAGGCCTTGACAATCTTTTGGGGGAACAAGTTTCTTCTGATATCCAACCTAAACTTATANTCCTCTTCTCCAGCCTAAACACTCTCCTCAGCTACTCCTCTCCAGATCTGTTCTCCAGACCCTTCAGAGGCTTTGTTGCCCCTCTCTGGATACACTCCAGCTCCTCACAGAAACACAGAATGTTAGGGGTTGGAAGGGACCTCCAGAGATCATGGAGTTCAACCTGCCTGTGAAAGCAGGTCACACAGAACATCCAGGTGGGTTTTGAAAGTCTCCAGAGAAGGAGATTCCACAACCTCTCTGGGCAGCCTGCTTCAGGGCTCTGCCACCCTCACTGTACAGAAGTGTCAATGTCTTTTCTTGGAGTGAGTGCCCCAAAACTGAATCCAGGAGTCCAGGTGTGGCCCCACCAATGCCCAGCACAACAGGGTGATCCCTGGTCCTGTTAATCACACTCTTGCTGATCCAGTTCAGGATGCTGTTGGCCTTTCTGGTTACCTGGGCACACACTGGCTCATACTCAGCCAGTTAGCAACCACCAACACCCATTTAACATGCAGAGATCCATTCCCACCTCTCTCCTTTTACTGTCAGTACAGCAAACTGAAAATTCTGCAGCTGGCTCCATTTAGCTGAAGCCAACCACCAAAACTCTTACAAGAGAAGATTTTCCTTTGGAACAAATCAGCTTTTAGCCCACAAACCCCTCAAGGTTCAGAGCAGATTTTGTTTTACTCGGATTTGAGCTGAGCAAACAAGATGAAGGAATTGCCTTCTGAGCTTCAAAGTAAACACACAGGTCCTGACTCATAGTTTCTTAATCACCATCCCCATCATTTTCCATCTGCTTAAGAGCTTTAGCACTGGTATTTCAAAAGAAAAGGATGGCCCAGGCTTGGTAGGACTCCTCACTGTCCTTTCACATCTCTACTCAACTCCTATGTGTGTTTTGCTCTGTGTCCAAGTTTTAAGACTGCTCAAATGTAGAAATAATCACAGAATCATAGAATGGTAAGGTTGGAAGGGACCTCAAGGATCATCCAGTTCCAACCCCCTGCCATAGGCAGGGGCACCTGCACAGGTTACTCAAGGCCTTGTCCAACCTGGCCTTGAACACCTCCAGGGAGGGAGCAGTCACAACCTCCCTGGGCAACCTGTGCCAGTGTCTCACCACCCTCACTGCAAACAACTTCCTCCTCACATCCAGTCTAAATCTCCCCTCTTCCAGTTTCAACCCATTGCCCCTTGTCCTCTCATTGCAAGGCCTTGTAAATAGTCCCTCCCCAGCCTTCCTGTAGGCCCCCTTCAGATATTGGAAGGCTACTAGAAGATCTCCTGGAAGCCTTAATCTTGCCCCATGATTAGATGTGTCCTCTCTGCTCTCCAATATTTTTCTCCAGCCCCTTCTGACCTTGTCATAGATTCACAGAATGGTTTGGGTTGGAAGGGACCTTCAAGATCATCCAGTTCCAACCCCCATGCCATGGGCAGGGACACCTTCCACTAGATCAGGCCTCATCCAACCTGGCCTTGGACACCCCAGGAATCACAGAACTTTAGAGCCCTCCAGAGATCATCCAGTCCAACCTCCCTGCCAGGGCAGGATCACCCAGCGTAGTTCACACAGGAACACATCCAGGTTCTTCCACTAGATCAAGCTGCACATGGCCCCTCCCAACCTGACCTTGAACACCTCCAAGGAGAGGACATCCACAAGCTCCCTGGGACAACCTGTTCCAGGATCTTGCCACTCTCACTGCAAAGAATTTCTTCCTAACGATTTCCCAGCAGGAGGGATGCAGGGAGTAGCTCCTTACCTTCGCTGTCTGTCAGGACCTCCATTCTGCCACTGAACATGGCCTTGAGCATGGTGTCCTGCTTGGTCAGGGTTTGCATGGTGGTGTAGTAGAGGGCACCACCAATGTTCAACTTGACATACTTGGAGCTTGGACTGGTCCCCTTGAAGGAGGTGGTGCGAGTGGCAGCCGCCGGCACCGCTGAGCTCACCACGCTCTCACCCGACATCTCTTCCTGCCAGCAAGCACAGACCAGTCAGACCAGCAGCCCCTGTCCTGGGGCTGAGCACAACCAGCCCCAGCTCCTCTTGGAACCTCAGATGCTTTAGAGGTTGAGCTTTGCTTTCTGACAGTGACATAACCCAGGCAGAGAACATGAAGCGACTCAGCCCGCCAAGAGCGCTGGCGCTGCTCAGCAGGGCTCCAGGCTGCCAGCACTCCCCCACCCAACCCAGCTCTTGCACAACTGCTGAAGCCTGAGCTCTTACTTCATCCCTAATCTGGTGTGGAATTGGGCAATTTGCAGCACAGATGCTTCCTCTGTGTTAAAATGCTGATCAGCCACAGATTTCCACGGAATCACCTTCAGATCATGGAGCCCAACCATAGCCTCACATCTCCTTGTACATAGCTCTCAGACCATGCCCCTAAGCTCCAAACCCAGCTTTAAACTTCTTCAGGGATGGTGACTCCACCACTGTCCTAGGCAGCCTGCTCCAGTGCCTGATGAGCCTTCTGATGAAGAAACTTTCCCTAATATCCACCCTGAACCTCTCCTGATGCATCCTGAGGCCACTTCCTCTCATCCTACCCCTTGTTACCTGGGAGAAGAGGCTGAGCACCACCTCACTCCAACCTCCTTTCAGGAGATTTCTCTTGACTAAAGCACACAGGGCTATACAGACAGCTCACACCAGCTTTCCACTCTCTTCCCTACCCCCCAGAACATCTCTCAGTACCCAAAACTCCACATCCATCATTCCCCACTACCTCTGCCAGCAGACTCTGGTCAGCTAAAGAGGTCACCCACTGGAGCAGGAAGACGTTAGCTTAGCACCACAAATGCTCTGGAAGCTGCTAACAATAAATCCCTCCTCAAGCCGGGTCCCTGTGCTTAGCTGTTTTGTTGACAGGCTGATTAACACCCAGCAGCTTCAGCTCCCACAGCTCCCAGAGCAGGCTGCCTGACCACTGCCCGGAATGGTTTTTGCTCTGCTGTCAAGCAAACCAGAACGACATGACGGCAAATCTGCACGGAGCTGTAGCTCTGTATCCACACTGCATTTCACGAGGTGAGGAGGTGGGATGCACAGAGATGGCCGCAGGGCACCGTTCCCTTTACAGCAGAGCCTCTCACCAACCTCAGCCCCAAGCTCAGGCTCCCTCCAGCAGCTCAAAGTCCCAGTGGCTCAGCCAGGAGCAGTGCCCGGGGTCTCAGAGTGGGCACCAGGCCCAGCACCCTGCCACCTACAAGGCACAGAACCGCGGGGGGGGAGGCTGCACCCCGAGCCCCCCACGCCTGCCCCCCCCAAACCGCACCGGTCTCTGGCCCAGGGCCAGCCTGCCAGGACGTGAAAACCAGACCATGGGCACCCCGATTGTCGGGAGATGGATCCTCTAGAGCCCCTGTACCTGCTCCCTGTTACCTCAGCACCCCAATCACAAGGGCTGGACCACCTCTACACCCCAGAAGTTCCCCCGCTTCGCATCAGCCCGCCCCTGGGGATTGGAACCACCCAAATCCCGCACCGCCGCCGCTTCCCCTGCACCCCAACCTTGGCTGATAAACCACCTCACACCCTGAAATCTCTCCCCGACTCTAGCATCGCATCGCATCCCACCCCTAAGGGCTAAAACCACCCGAACCTCATATCGCCCCTGCTCCCCTAGCACCCCACCTTGGAGCTGGATCCCCGAATCCTGCCTCACCCCAACACCACCACCATCACCCCCCTCCAAAAGCCACGCCCGCCCCACGGGAAAAGGCCCCCACTATAGCACACCGATCACAGCCGATCACCCCCTCACCCCTCTGGCACCCCTCTGTCCCCGACTCTTGCTGTCCAGAGCCCTCCAGCCCCTCGGCGCGCCCCCGGCCGCCTCACCATGAACAGCGCAGCGCAGCCCCACGGACCGAACGAGCGGGAGCGCCGGGGCGGGGGGAACTTCCGCCTCGGGCGTCACTTCCGGTTCGACCCGGGTGTTCCACCAAAACCCTTCCGCTGTCTCTCTCGGCCTCTCTGTGCCCTGCCGCGCTGCGCTCCCACCTCCCGAGCTCAGCTGAGCTCGGACCAGCCCGACTTACCCGACAGCAGCGAAACCGGAGCCGGCTGAGTTCTCTGTATTGAGCTGAGCTGAGCTGGTGGGTGAGCGAGCGAGCGAGAGGGCGGAATGGCAGCGGTGGTGCGAGTTGTCGGCCGGATCTGGAGCGCGGGGTACGAGGCAGGGGCTGCCGGGCAACGGGGCTGCGGGCCTCGGCCGTGACGGACCTGCGCTGGCGGTACTCGGTTCGGCCTGGCCTGGCCTCCAGTGGCGATGTAGGCGGCGGCGGGGCGCGTGTAAAGGCTTGGGGAGAGCCGAGGGAGGCAGTGGACAGGCGCCTGGGGCCCGGCAGGTTGAGCCGGGCGCAGGCCTTTGGGGCTTGGGGGCGCTGCCAGGGTTGGAGGATCAACATTTTGGGGTATTTGGGGCTGTGAGATGAGTGTTTAGGGCTGAGTGGGTCTCTTGTAGCTGTTTTGTTAGTAGTTTGGGCAGGGTTCAAAACGTTGGGAGCCCAATTCTGGGAGTGTGGGGGTGGCTCGTGGGTCCTACCCCCACCCTGGTGCAGTGGGGGAACACTTGCTGTGGGGTGGCTGCTGTTGAGGACTCGGCGGTTACCGGGAGCCTGGCATAGCTGAGACTGGACCTTGCTGTTGTCACACACATTGGATTGTTTCTTCTCCACTCTGAAGCGTGAGGAGCTGTGTGTTCTGGCAGTCACAAGTGTGCTGCTGCTGCTTCTCCCACCTGAAGCTTCTCTGGCCTCACGTGTTTTTGAGGGTGTAGTGAGAAGTAAGTCTGGTCAAAAGGACTTAGAACTGCAAAGGTAAAGACTAAATCCCCAACCCATCTGCAGGTAATGTGCTTATCAGTGAAGGAGCTGCCTGAAGCCAGTGAATGAGGATCATGTTTGTGTATAAATGATTGCCATATACTTCTTTTGAAGAAGTGAACCCTCAGGTGAGTTCCTTGTCAGGTGTTTATAAAGCTGTTGTTGACTCTCTGTGTTCTGTCTTGGTGAGTGGCAATAGATTAGCTTCCAAGTGCCCTTCTTTTGTGCCCTTTCCCTCGTGTCTTTGCCTATAGAACTGTTCTCATTTGTTATCTGTAAACAAGAAAATCAAACAACTAAGACTGGAAAGTGACAGCACACTGAAAGTGTCCCAGCCTATGGCAAGGGGGTTGGGACAAGATGATCTTTAGGTCCCTTCCAACCAAAACTGTGATTCTAGGTTGACTTATTTTAAGAGACAAAAAGAACCAGTTATTCCATGATTCTATGTGTTTTACAGGTAACTTTGTCTTTGCCTAAGCTACATTTTGCACACACCTCTGTGCTGTTGGGTCCTCTCCTTCCCCTAGTCAGACACTGGACGCAGGGAGTCAGTTCCGAAGCAACATCAAGAATTACTTTTGCCTGTGTGTTTTGTCCTCTCTGCTCCTGGTTTTGTTTGGTGTGATGATTCTTTGTTTCCCTTCTCTTGCTGTTTGGGCAGGTTATAAAGATGTTCAGTGCCAGCCAGTCCTCCAAGGCTCAGTTCCTGGACAAAGCCCGGCAGGCTCGGGAGGAGAGGAGGGAGCTGAAGGAGAGGGAACGTGCTGCTGTCCAGGTCCAGGCTTTGGTCAGGAGGTTTCTCTGTCGATGTCGCCTGCAGAGGGAGATAAGGTGTGTGAAATTCTACCTTCAGGCTTTGTTTATCTCTGGAGAGGTTGAGTTTTAGCTGCTGATGCTCATTTTTTTTTCCCCCCACACTTTGATAGGAGAGAGGTGGAGGATTTCTTTGGGGCGAATGAGTCTGGCTCAAGTAAAAGAAGTGCTCTTTCCATCTTCAGAATTGCTAGGAAGCTCCTGTTTGTATTTAATCTTAAAGAGGATAAAGAGGTAAGGTTGCTGCTCTGACTTGTTCATTGAGGACATCTTTTGGCACATGAAATAAGTTTTGTATTGAAATGTTGAATTAACTCTGTACTGATCATATAGCTTCCTGCAATACATTTTGGCTTCAGCAATGTGATCTCTACCTCTTAGTCCTTCAGATCTGCCTGTAGGATTTTTTTTTTGGTAGGAGTTCCATATTCAGGGCATAGTTTAAGGGCTGGTATCCATGCCAGCTTCCATAATGGATCTGTGCCTCGTGATGTTGTCAGCTGCAGCAGTTCCCCAGCCTGGAACATTGTGGCCAGCTCACAAAATGCTGCCCTGGCACTGAGTTGTCTTCAGGCTGTTTGTGCTGCAGCTGCTTTTCTGACCATGCCCTGAGTTTGTGGTTTCAGCCTGAAGCCCTTTGCTATAGTGCTGTGAAATACCTGCCCCAGAGAACACCAAGAGATGATTATAAGGAAAACTTTGCTGCATTCCCAGCAGCAGGGGCAGGGAGGGGGTTCTGCCCCTCTGCTCTGCTGAGACCCCACCTGTGGTGCTGGGGTCAGCTCTGGGGTCCTCAGCACATCAGGGACAGGGACCTGTTGGAGTGAGGCCAGAGAAGGCCACAGCAATGCTGGGAGAGGTGGAAGGGCTCTGCTGTGAGGCCAGGCTGAGAGAGTTGGGATTGTTCAGCCTGGAGAAGAGAAGGCTCCAGGGAGACCTGGTGGCTTTTCAGTGCTTAAAGGGACTGAGCAGAAATCTAGGGACAGACTTTTGAGCAGGGCCTGTGGTGACAGGACAAGGAGTGACACTTTGAAATAAAAGAGGAAGACTGTAGAGAGGGAAGAATTTTTTTGTGGTGAGACCTTGTCTCAGGTTGCCCAGAGAGGTAGTAGATACCCTATCCCTGGAACCATTGCAGGTCAGGTTGTGTGGGGCTCTGAACAACCTGTGCTAGTTGTAGATGTCCCTGCTGAGTGCAGGGGGTTGGACTGGATGAGCTTGGAAGGTCCCTTCCAACCCAAACCGTTCCATGATGCCATGAAAACTAAAAGCTGTGTTGGAATTGCAGCAGCATCCTGTGATTCTGTGACTTGGTTTTGGTTAACTGCTGCTCCATCAGACTCCTCTTCTGTTGATGGTGCTGCAAGTGCAGGGTTTTTTTGGTACATACAACAGCAAAACCCCATAAAGGTGAATGTTACACACAAATGTTCAACTTCCTGACATCCATTTGGAGTTGTGTGTAACAGCAGTTGGTGCATTGCTGAAATGTGTCTGTTCTACTTCCAGCAGAAGTCAGCCCCTTCCAGGGCCAAGGACTGGCCTGTGCTTGGTTGCACTCTTATTTCTGGACCCCCCTCTGGGTCAGGATAAGCCCAGCAGCCAATTCTGCAGCCCAGAATGGTTTTATAAATCAAACATTTGGCAAACACAGACAGGGCTGAAATAATTGAGGGTTTCTGGATGTGGTTGCTGGGTGATGCTGAGAGCTGTGATGCTTGGGAGTTAGAACTGAGCTGCTGCACTCATCAACATTAAGCTTTTCCAGCTGAACCCCAGCAGAGTGATGCTTTTCCTACCCTACCTTCAGCCCATGCTGGTTAGGGGAGGCTGAGAAATTCCTCCTGTTAATGAGTTCAAGGAGGGAACTCTTCTGCAGGGCTGCAGCTTGATGTGTAGATGAGCTCTGGGGAAGGAGCCATCAGCCCTTTCCATAGGGAATGTGTTTGGAACATCTGTTGGTTTGATACTGAGGTATCTTGCTCCCTCTGCTGAGCTCTTCCCAGTGCTTTTCCTGGAAGTAGAACTAATATCACCTTTTATTTCCTCCTCTCTTTTCCCCCCTCCCCAGAGGTTTGAAAAGCTGTGCCGGTGTATCCTGAACAGTATGGATGTTGAGAATGAGCCCAAGGTCAGCAGGATGGGGTTTAGGCTGGGGGTGGGAGAGCTGTTTGGCTTTTTCTACTTCTCTGTGTGGGGTTTTAGAGTGGTGATAGTTGAATTTGTAGCTTTCAGAAGCTCCCCAACACCACTGAGATCCCACAGTGAAGGCTTGGAGGAGTTCCTTGATGCTGTTTTTAGTCTGGATATAGCTACAGGAGTTAGCAGACAATTTTGTTCATGAAATGGGTGGTGTGCTTTGACCAGGGAATTTATTCTGGTTCCATTGTTGGGTTCAGCAGGGCACTGAAGAGGTCATTTTGTCACAAAGCTTCTTGATAGTGGCCTTCCAGTATCTGAAGGGGGCTGGGGAGGGACTATTGACAAGGTCTTGTAATGACAGGATGAGGAGCAATGGGTTTAAACTGGCAGAGGGGAGATTGAGACTGGATGTTAGGAAGAAGTTGTTTGCAGTGAGGGTGGTGAGACACTGGCACAGGTTGCCCAGGGAGGTTGTGGTTCACAGAATCACTGAATGTGATCTTTGATCACATTCAGTGATTCTGTGAACCACAACCTCCCTGGAGGTGTTCAAGGCCAGGTTGGATGAGGCCTTGAGTGACTTCTTTTAGTGGGGGGTGTCCCTGCTTATGGGGGGGGGGGGGGTTGGAACTGGCTGAGCTTTGAGGTCCCTTCCAACCTAAACCATTCTATGATTTTATGACAAGATGTTCTGCTACTTAGAGTGACAAAGACTGCTCACTGCTGCTGTGTGTTCCCTCCCTCCTTCCCTCAGGTGTGGTATGTGTCCTTGGCACTCTCTAAGGATCTGACACTCTTGTGGATCAAACAGATCAAAGACATTTTGTGGTTTTGCTGTGAGTTTCTCAAGCAGCTTAAGGTAAATAAACTTTTTTAATCTTAATGTTTCTTCTCCCTCCATTTAACAGTTCTGCAGCATGGCACAGAGGGAAGGATTTGATTTGTTAATGCTGGTGTTTTCTTGCAGCCTGACATCTTACAAGACTCCAGGCTGGTCAATTTGCACCTCACCATGCTTGTCACCTTCACAGACACTTCTACCTGGAAGATACTTAGAGGGAAAGGTTTGTGCATCCACTTCAGCACCTTAGAGCAACTTATATGAGATTTAGTAGTAAAATCACAGGACAAGAGGCAATGGGTTTAAAGTGGCAGAGGGAGGATTTAGACTGGATGCTAGGAGGAAGTTCTTTACAGTGAGGGTGGTGAGACACTGGCACAGGTTGCCCAGGGAGGTTGTGTCTGCTCCCTCCCTGGAGGTGTTCAAGGCCAGGTTGGATGAGACCTTGAGTGACCTGTGCTAGTGGGAGGTGTCCCTGCCTATGGCAGGGGGTTGGCACTAGATGATCCTTGAGGTCCCTTCCGACCTTACCATTCTATGAACTAGCTGATCTTCAAGGTCCCTTCCAACCTAAACCATTCTATGCCTCTGTTCTGTTGCTAAAATGGTAGTTTTACTTATGAGGGCAAGGATGTGCAAGAAGGGCTGATGAACAAACTGGTTTGGGGTCTGGAAGGAGGTGAAGAGTGGAGCTGTGATGCTGATTTAGTAACACCAGTGTTTTAACCTGGCAGGTGAAACCCTGAGGCCTGCCATGAACCACATCTGTGCAAACATCATGGGCCATCTGAATCAGAAGGGGTTTTATTCTGTCCTGCAGGTCAGTCTTCAGCTGATACAGTTATGTTCTCTCTTTACCCAAAACAAGCCTCAGTTCTGCTTGGGCTCTCCTGTGGTCCTGGTTCTGAAGAAGCTTTTATGATCTTTGTGGTGATATGAGGAAGAAATTCTTTCCAGTGAGGGTGGAGGAGACACTGGAACAGGTTGCCCAAGGAGGTTGTGGATGCCCCCTCCCTGGAGGCGTTCAAGACCAGGTTGGATGGGACCGTGAGCAACCTGCTCTAGTGGAAGATGTCGCTGCCCATGGCAGAGGATTTGAAGGTCCCTTCCAACCCAAACCATTCTGTGATCTGTGTTGGGGCCAGCTGGTTGTGTGTGGGCATATTTTTCTTGAAAGCACTCCAGATCAAACACATCATCTCCCTTGTTTTACTGCTGCTTAGCCTAAATCACCCCATAAAGAGATGGGCAGGAAGGGAGGGCTCTTGCCTGGTGTCCCAGGAAGGGAGGGCTCTTGCCTGGTGTCCCAAACTTCTCCCTTTTGCATGGATTTGGTTTGTTTGCTGAATGGGAAAGGAACTGATGGAACATTTCCTTCACCTTTTAAATGAGAACACTATTTCCAGGCAGCACTGAGCTCTGCCTGTTAATTTGAAAGGCCTGGGAACCTTCTGAGTTAACAGTTCTGGAGAAATAAGTGCTACAGAGTATCTGATTTAATTGCAGTGCCTCTGCTGTGCCATTAGTAACCTGAAGCCCTTCCAGTTCTGCCAAATCACTTTTGGCAACTGGTTTTGACATGTAGGAACTGGTTTTTAGGTTGTGTTGGTGGTGTTCCTTTGCTCTGAAAATAAACACAGTGTCTTTCAGGAGAAGCCACAGTCCTCTTGTTGTTGTTGTTGTGTGTGCTGAGTACTGCAGAGCCTGTTGTTGCTTCTTTTTTTTATTGCAGATTTTGCTAACTAATGGCTTGGCAAGATCCAGACCTTCCCTGTCCAAAGGCTCTTTAACTGCCATCTTCTCCCTCGCCTTGCGGTAAGGCAGCCAGAGCTGCTGGGTGTGATGTGCAGCCACAGCTGTCTTCAGTGTGGTTTTGCTTTTGTGAGCTCTTCTTCTTCTGCCAGTCTCTTTGTGCCATCAAGAATATCACCCTGAGGAAAGAAGCTGCTTTAATCAAAGAGCTTATTTTCTTGTCATCCTTTTTTTTTTTTAGATCAGGATGCTCTTGGGTCAGTAATTAGTGTGAGCCTTGGCTGTGGGCTGCAGTCTGCTTCAGCAGGGGCTTTGTGCTGAGCTATCAAAAGGGGTGGTGAGGCATTGGAACAGGTTGCCTTGGGAGGCTGTGGATGCCTCTTTCCTGAAGGTGTTTAAGGCCAGGTTGGACAAAACCCTGAGCAACCTGGGCTGGTGGGAGGTGGCCCTGCCCATGGCAGGGGGGTTGGAACTGGATGATCTTTAAGGTCCCTTCCAACCTAAACCACTCCATGATTCTTCATCTAGTGATGCTTGTTGCTGAGGGTAGAATTAACAGCCAGTTCTGAAGGGCTTGCTTAAAGGCTGGGGGTTACTTCAGTGGAAGAAACCTGACCTAGTGAAGTATTTTTGTCTCCATAGCCCTGTGGTTGCTGCTCAGTTTTCAGACAATCTGCTGAGGTCGTTTCTGATCCATATCATGTCTGTGCCTGCTATAATGACTCATCTTGCTACACTAACACCTGAGGTAAGTGGGTGGTGGAAGAGTACCCAAAATCCACTGAATATCACAGAAGGCTATGTCTTGCTCCCTTGTCTCAGCTCTTGGAACAGAGCAGTGGCATTTCTCTCCATGCCAGTTCCAGCTCTGCTCTGGAAGTGCTTGATTCTTACACCCTGCAGCTGCTTTGGGTTTCTCATCCCACAGAGCAGTAGGTTGATGGTCTTCACTGCCAACCAACCAGTCAGTAACAATAAAGGCCTATCTGACACACAGCTTGACTTTTTGCATGTCCTTGTTCTTCTGTTTCTGTAGCCATAGACAGAGGGAAAGCAGAAATCAGTCTGTTGCAAGGCAGAGGATCTGTGGTGGCAATTGGTAACTGTCCACTGATTTGATGTGGCTGCTGCTCTATGTAGCTTGGTGCAGGCAGGCAGGTTTTGTGCCAAATGAGCACTTGTGTTCCTGCAGACAGACAGTTGTGAAGGTCTGTCTGCAGACAGACCATGAGTACTGGGTTCAGTTTTGGAACTCTCACTCCAAGAAGGACATTGAGGGGCTGGAGCAGGTCCAGAGAAGGACAACAAAGCTGGGGAAGGGTCTGGAGAACAGGGTTGGTGAGGAGCAGCTGAGGGAACTGTTCAGCCTGGAGAAAAGGAGGCTGGAGGGAGGCCTCATTGCTCTCTACAGCTCCCTGAAAGGAGATTGGTGAAGGGTCTGGAGAACAGGATTGGTGAGGAGCAGCTGAGGGAACTGTTCAGCCTGGAGAAAAGGAGGCTGAACAGTTCCCTCATTGCTCTCTATAGCTCCCTGAAAGCAGGTTGGAGCCAAGTGGGGGTTGGTCTCTTCTCCCAAGGAACAAGTGACAGGACAAGAGGAAACAGCCTCAAGTTGCACTAGAGGAGGTTTAGGTTGGATCTTAGAAGAAACTTCCTCACTGAAAGGATTCTCAAAGCCTGAAACAGGCTGCCCAGGGAGGTGGTTGAATCCCCATCCCTGGAGGTGTTTCAGAGAGGTAGAGAGGTGTGGTGCTGAGGTTTAGCACCAGCCTTGGTGGAGAATGTTTGGACTGGATGAGCTTAAAGATCTTTTCCAAGCCCAAAGGTTCTGTGAGCTTTTCACCGGCAAGGTTTTATTTCCTTTGTATCAAGTTCCAATGCAGCAGGCTGAGCTTGCTGCTGTATTGGGAAAGAAAAGACAGCCTGAGTTGGTGGTGGGAGATGAGGTGTGGTGGTGCTGTGTGACTCTTCTCCACCTGACAGGCAGCTCCCTTGTGTCTTGCAGCGCCTGGCAGTGATGGAGTCTCATAGTCTGTTCCGCAAGTTCATCCTCTTCTTGAGTCGGGAGACGCAGTGTGGAGATGTCTGCATGTGCTTGGAAGGAAGCCACACTCTCTGCCTGCTGGGTAAGCACCTAGATGATCTTCAATATGCCCTCCAACCCAAACCATTATATGATTCTATCATAAAGGTTCTTAATAGATGAAAGGCTGGTGGAGAGCCTGGGCAGGCCAGCAAGTCCTTTGGTTAAGGATGCAGGATCTATATGCCTGCTCCTGGTGAGATGTCTGTGCTAACCAGCTCTGCCTCCAGAAGTGACCTGTAGCCAGGTGGGAGCTTGCAGGCTGTGTGGGGTCGCCATGTCCCTGCAGGTGGAATGAGTTGCCTTGGAGCTCTGCTGTCTGGTCAGGAAGTTTGCTGTAACTGTTTCTTCTCAGAGTCAGCCTGGACAGACAGAGCTCTCTGTGCCAAACACAGTCTCCATGAGCATGATCAGAGGGCAAGAGCACCTCTCCTATGAGGAGAGACTGAGGGAGTTGGGGCTGTTCAGTCTGGAGAGGAGAAGGCTCCAAAGTGACCTTATTGTGGCTTCTCAGTATCTTAAGGGGGCCTACAAGAAAGCTGGGGAGGGACTTCTTGGGATGTCAGGTAGTGATAGGACTAGGAGGATTGGAAAAAAGCTAGAGATGGATAGATTCAGACTGGATGTTAGGAAGAAGTTCTTCACCATGAGGGTGGTGAGACCCTGGAACAAGTTGCCCAGGGAGGTGGTGCAAGCTCTATCCCTGGAGGTGTTTAAGGCCAGGCTGGATAANCCTCCAGGCAGGTCTTTCTCCAAGAGCTGCCTCCAGCTCTTTTTTTTTTTTTTAAGCTTTGTTTAAATGACTTCTAAATAATAATTGAGAGATGTCTGGGGATACTGCAAACATGTCCTAGCAAATGGAGAAAGTGTCTGGAGAGCAGGGCTGGGTGAGGAGCAGCTGAGGGAACTGGGGGTATTCAGCCTGGAGAAGGGGAGGATGAGGAGAGACCTCATTGCTCTCTACAGCTCCCTGAGAGGAGGTTGCAGTGAGGTGGGCTTGGTCTCTTCTCCCAAAGAACAAGGGACAGAACAAGAGGAAACTGCCTCAGATTGCACCAGGAGAGATTTGGGTTGGATATCAGAAGAAATTTGTTCCCCAAAAGGGTTGTCAAGGCCTGGCCCAGGCTGCCCAGGGCAGTAGTGGAGTCCCCATGCCTGGAGGGTTTCAGAGCTGTGGAGATGTGCTGAGTGCCATGGTTTAGTGGTGCCCTGGCAGTGCTGGGTTAGAAGGTGGACTCAATGATCTGAAAGGTCTAATCCAGCCTAAATGATTTCACAAAGAGTCACTTAGGAACTGGGATTGTTCAGCCTGGAGAAGAGAAGGCTGAGGGGAGACCTCATTGCTCTCTACAGCTCCCTGAAAGGAGGTTGCAGAGAGGTGGGGCTGGGCTCTTCTGCCTAGTATCAGGTGATAGAACAAGAGGAAATGTCCTGAAATTGTGCCAGGGGAAGGTTAGGTTGGAGATGAGGGAAAAATTCTTTGCTGCAGGAGTGGTCAGGGATTGGAGCAGGCTGCCAGGGAGGTGGTGGAGTCCCCATCTCTGGAGGGGTTTGAAAAACGTGTGGCCATGGCACTGTGGGACATGGGGTGGTGGCTGTGGGGGTGGGGGGGTGATGGTTGGACTGGATGATATTAGAGGGCTCTTCCAACAGAAACAATTCTGTGTTTCTATGACTTGCTCTTGGATGCATGTCATCATGCCTGAAGTGTGAAGTTCTCTCTGCTAACCTTCATTTGAGCTCTGAGAAAGCCCTGGAGAGCAGCAGGCTTGGACTTAACTTCCCTAGATAAAAATGACAATGAAACAATTTACATTTCTGGAGGAGTGACCAAAGAAAACAGCTTTAACTCTGGGCTAACCATGTTAGCCATCATTTGTAGTACTATGTAGCTGATGTTGGTGGGATACAGGTGAGGAGGTAGCCAAAGTGACATGGCACCTGAGTGCCTGATGTGTGCTGGAAGTCACTCTTCACAGAAATCCTCTCTTGGGCTTGAAAAATGGGTGTGAGACTAATTAAACTCTGTGTGTTATACCTGTGAAACCAATCATCCTGCAGCATAGAATGGTAAGGTTGGAAGGGACCTCAAGGATCATCCAGTTCCAACCCCCTGCCATAGGCAGGGACACCTCCAACTAGTACAGGTCACTCAAGCATCTGCTCCTCTTTGAAGTCTTCTTGTGCTGCTCCTTCCCACAGGTAATCTTGTGTACCTGGGCTCCATGAATGACAAAGTTCTTGAGGAGGAGACAGCTCACTTTGTGGCTGTGCTCATTCACATGCTCTCCTACTGCCAGAAGTATGTTTCACAAAAGAAATCCAACCTCACCCACTGGCATCCTGTTCTGGGCTGGTTTTCACAGACTGTGGATTATGGGTAAGTGAGGAGGACCTTCAAGTGATGGAAGCATCTGAAGGGAGCCTACAGGAGGGCTGGGGAGGGATTATTGACAAGGTCTTGTAATGACAGGATGAGGAGTAATGGGTTTAAAGTGGCAGAGGGGAGATTGAGACTGGATGTTAGGAAGAAGTTCTTTACAGTGAGGGTGGTGAGACACTGGCACAGGTTGCCCAGGGAGGTTGTGGAGCACAGAATCACCCAATGTGATCAAAGATCACATTGGGTGATTCTGTGCTCCACAACCTCCCTGGAGGTATCAAGGACCAGGTTGGATGAGGCCTTGAGTGACCTGTTCTAGTGGGAAGTGTCCCTGCCTATGGCAGGGGGTTGGAACTAGATGATCCTTGAGGTCCCTTCCAACTTAAATCATTCTATGAGCCTATGGTTGAGGCTCTTCTTGATTTTTCATCCTGCAGTGTGTGTGTGTTGTGTTTTGAGCTGAGCAATGTGGCCCCACTGAGAATACACTCAGATTTCAGGCTCTATCTGCACAATGTAAACTGTGATGCAGAGGGCCCAGCCTTGGTAGAGTTAGAGAATGGTTGGGCTTGATTTTTGGTTATTTTCCAGCCAAAACAATTCTATCACTCTACCACAGCTGCACACAGCCTATGACATGAGGAGATTCTGTTGTCATGGTTAAACTGGTTAGCAGTGACCTTACTGCTGCCCAAGATACAGCATGAGGCCTAGGTGCAGGGTGGGTGCCTGCTCCATTTTTGCCTGTGACTATCAAAGTGTTATCACTGCCTGGGTGTTTTATTCCAGCCTGCCTTCTAACATTCCTTAAATCCTGCCTTCATTTTTGGGCCACTTGCTCCATGAAGGACATTAAGGGTCTGGAGTGTGAGCAGAGAAGGGCATCAGAGCTGGTGAAGGGTCTGGTGAGGAGCAGCTGAGGGAACTGAGGTTGTTTAGTCTGGAGAACAAGAGGCTGAGGGGAGACCTCGTTGGTCTCTTCAACTCCCTGTAAGGTGAGGTGGGGGTTGGTCTCCTCTCTAGTATCAAGTGATAGGATGAGAGGAAAGGACCTGAAATTGTGCCAGGGGAGGGTTAGGTTGGCAATTAGGAAAAACTTCTTGGCTGCAAGAATGGTCAGGGAACAGGAATGAGGAGCTTCTTGGCTGCAAGGGGGGGTCAGGGAACAGGAATTAGGAGCTTCTTGGCTGCAGGAATGGTCAGGGAACAGGAATGAGGAGCTTCTTGGCTGCAAGAATGGTCAGGGAACAGGAATTAGGAGCTTCTTGGCTGCAAGAATGGTCAGGGAACAGGAATGAGGAGCTTCTTGGCTGCAAGAATGGTCAGGGAACAGGAATTAGGAGCTTCTTGGCTGCAAGAATGGTCAGGGAACAGGAATGAGGAGCTTCTTGGCTGCAAGAATGGTCAGGGAACAGGAATTAGGAGCTTCTTGGCTGCAAGAATGGTCAGGGAACAGGAATGAGGAGCTTCTTGGCTGCAAGAATGGTCAGGGAACAGGAATTAGGAGCTTCTTGGCTGCAAGAATGGTCAGGGAACAGGAATGAGGAGCTTCTTGGCTGCAAGAATGGTCAGGGAACAGGAATGAGGAGCTTCTTGGCTGCAAGGGGGGTCGGGGAACAGGAATGAGGAGCTTCTTGGCTGCAAGGGGGGTCGGGGAACAGGAATGAGGAGCTTCTTGGCTGCAAGGGGGGTCGGGGAACAGGAATGAGGAGCTTCTTGGCTGCAAGGGGGGTCAGGGAACAGGAATGAGGAGCTTCTTGGCTGCAAGAGTGGAACAGGCTGCCCAGGGAGGTGATGGAGTCCCCATCCCTAGAGGCGTGCAAGAAACCTGTGGCCATGGCGCTGTGGGATGTGGTTTAGTGGCCATAGTGAGGTTGGGTTGATGGTTGGATTCAACCTTAGGGGATCTTTTCCAGCCCAGACAGTGCCATGACTCTGTGTCTCTCTGCCTTGCCTTTCAGACTGAACGAGTCCATGCCTCTGCTGACAAAGCAGCTGCAGCACCTCTGGGGAGTCCACATGATCCGCATCCTCTTCAGTGATGTGCTCAGCAAGAAATTGCTGGAGAATCAGGACATAGCTCAGCTGCCAGCACAACCAATTTCCCCCCAGAACAGCCTTCCTATGAAGAGTCAGTTCTGGAGGGTGCCTTTTTTCCTGTCTCTATCCCTGTGTCTTTTCCTCTCTCACAGACTCACAGAGCTTTGCCTTTTCCACTTAAGCTAAAAGCTTTGAGTAATTACTTGCAGCAGCTGCTGAGCTGGGGATATGGCCTCTCCTATTTGTAATTCCTGCTCAGAATGTCTCTGTGACCTGGGGCAAGTCTGTTACTTTGGTGCTGAGAAAATATTTGCTTATTTTAGCAGATTTTTTTTTTAATTTTTTTTTTTTGGCCATTGTTTCTCAAGTAGCTGAGAAGATTTATGTTCACTGCATAAATTAATACATCCCAAGGCAAGAGGAGAGGCCAGCTTCCCAGGTGATAAGCAAGGTGAAGCTGGCTGCTAGACCTGGGATGGGTGGTAATCCTGCAGAAGAGTATTTGGAATAAAATAGATGAAATTTAGCTGCTGCCCATAGTGCTAGACTCTGTGGTTTTCCAGTTGTTGCAATCCTGAGAAGGTTTTAAGGTCCAGGTTCATGCCCCCACTGACTTTTGATGAGGGACAATGGCTTTGAGCTGGAAGAGGGGAGATTGAAACTGGAGATTAGGAAGAAATTCTTTCCAGGGAGGGTGGTGAGACACTGGAACAGGTTGTCCAGGGAGGATGCCTCCTCCCTGGAGGCGTTCAAGGCCAGACTGGATGGGGCCTTGACCAACCTGGGCTAGTGGAAGGTGTCCCTGCCCCTGTGGGGGTTGGAACGAGATCTTGAAGGTCCCTTCCAACCCAGAGCATTCCATGACTCTGTGAACTTGAAGGTCCCTTCCAACCCAGAGCATTCCATGACTCTGTGACCTTGAAGGTCCCTTCCAACACAGACCATTCCATGACTCTCTGAACTTGAAGGTCCTTTCCAACCCAGACCATTCTATGACTCTGTGAACTCGAAGGTCCCTTCCAACCCAGACCATTCCATGACTCTGTGAACTTGAAGGTCCCTTCCAACCCAGACCATTCCATGACTCTGTGATCTTGAAGGTCCCTTCCAACCCAGACCATCCTATGAAACTCTGTTCCGTGTTGCCAGCATCTGTGAGAAGCACCAAACCTACTGCGCGCGGAGTGACCCAGTCTGACAAAATACCCTTTGTCACAGGGCTGCCAAGTGGCTGAGGGTAAGAACTGGTTCCAAACAGCACCTCTTTCTCCTAAGCCAAGGTCTTGTGTGCTTCTATGTCACCAGATCTTTTCAAGAGAGCTTTCCAGAAGTCTGCATCTGTCCGCAACATCCTGAAGCCGGTCGGAGGCAAGCGAGTGGACTCGGCGGAAGTGCAGAAGGTTTGCAGCATCTGTGTCCTCTACCAAACCACCCTCACCACTCTGACACAGATCCGTCTGCAGATACTCACAGGTCAGATACTCACATTTGTGCTTTTTCCAATCCCTTCAAACACAGAGGAGGGGGAAAAAACCCAAAACAAAACAAAAAAAACCCAAACCAAAACTCAACAAAACCCAACCAGATAATTTTTTTCCTTATTAAATTCTGCCGCCTCGTTGGTAGTTTGATTACTGACACCCAGTTTATTGACTGGCTGGGTGGAAGGCTTGTTTCATCCTGAATCATAGCCCTGATCAATAACATTCATCACTTCTTTATCAAGCATTAACTCTCCAGAATACAAATTGGAGCAAGTTTTCCTCTAATGAAACCTTGCTCCCTCCACCTTGAGCTGCAGACTGAGTCAGTGTTTTTGAGAAGCTGAACGGTATTAATCTTCCTCTGGTGGGAACACTGAATGCTTTCATACATCTTAAGAACAAATTACCTGTCTCAGGGATGGATGGAGGAGGAGATAAGCACTGGTTTGGTCTAGTGGCTAGAGCAGAGAATGACTCTAGAGCTCTGGATGGTTTGTGGCTACAGATACTACCCCATTGTGTTCCCATCTTGAAGGTGGTATTAGTGGGGATTAGAAAAGGGTGAATTTCTGTGATCCAGAGTGGCAACATAGTTATCATAGAATGCTTTAGGTTGGAAGGGACCTTTAAAGGTCATCTAGTCTTGCAGTCAGCAGGGACATCTGCAACTAGAGCAGGTTGCTCAGAGCTCCAAACAATCTTGAACTGGAATGATTTCAGGGAAGAAGCATTTCCCACCTCCCTGGGCAACCTGGGCCAGGCTCTCACTACCCTCAGTGCCAAACATTTCTTCTTTCTAACTCTGAATCTCCTTCTTTTAGTTCCAAACCATCCCCCTTTGTCCTGTCACAACAGGCCCTGCTCAAAAGTCTAGCCTCAGCTTTCTGACTGGCCTCTCTGTCCTGAAAAGCCACCAGAAGCTCTCCCTGGAGCCTTTTCTTCTCCAGGCTGAACAGCCCCAACTCTCCCAGCAGAGATGCTTCAGCCCTTGTTGAAAACTTTCACTTTCCTGGTGATTGTACATCTCCTGTTGATGCAGAGAGGCTGAGGAACCAAATGTGTTGCTTGTGTTGCCTCCAGGTGCAGTGTTGCTTTGCAGAAGGCTCTTCCAGCTCCAAGCCAATGTTCACCTCTTGGTGCCCACGTGAAGCAGTGGGCAGGACAGGCTTTACTGAGCGTGCTTTGTCTCTTCCCATTGCTAGGCCTCACTTACCTGGATGATCTGCTGCCCAAATTATGGGCTTTTATCTGTGAGTTGGGACCACAGGGTGGGTTAAAACTCTTCTTGGAGTGCTTGAATAATGACACAGAGGAATCCAAGAGGCTGCTGGCCATGTTGATGCTCTTCTGCGACTGCTCCCGCCACCTTATCACGTAGGTAGTGAGCAGAGGATGCTCTCTGGGGTTGTAACATGAAGCTGCTGTGTAACTTAAGGTACAAAGGGAGTAGTTGAGGTGTTGCTGCCTTTGCATAAGGTTAACTAGGCAGAGGACAGCAGCAAGTGTTTGAGTCCTGAGAAATAAAGGACTTCAAAAGGACTTTCTCCCTCAGACATGTGCTGAGTTGGCTGAAGGCAAAAGAAAAATTTCGTTGCAGCACTGACCAGGGAGGGGAAAGACAGATTTCTGCTGCTGCTTATGGACCATTGTGGCAGTCCAAAGCAAAGAATTAGATGAGATCAGAGAAGCTTTGAGGGGGAAAAAAATGATAGTGCTGCAGGAAAGCTCCCCAGCTGACGTGCTGCTTGCACACAACCCCTTTGCTATCTCACCAACAGACTTACACAGCACAAAGGATGGGAGAGAGGGGGTGGAAAATTTGCCCTTGCTGATCAGTAGAGACAGTTTTGTTAGCTTGAATGATGTCAAAGTTTTATTTTTATCCAGAGACTGGTGTATAGGTCCTTTTTAACCATGAAATAGTGGCTGTGCTTGTGTGTCAGAGCTTTCATGCTGCCTTCTGTTGGGATCAGATATCGATCAAAGCCAATAAATGGGCTTCAGTTGTTTATGACTTCAGATCCTCACGGGTGTCAGTTGTCATAGAAATAAGAGCTGCTGCTGTGAAAGGATAATGTGCCTTTATGAAAATTTCAAAAGGGAATTAAATTTACCCTTGGGCATTTGCATTTGTTTCCTCTGATAGGATTCTTGATGACATCGAAGTCTATGAAGAGCAGATTTCATTCAAGCTGGAAGAGCTTGTTACCATCTCGTCTTTCCTGAATTCCTTTGTCTTTAAGATGATCTGGGATGGAATTGTTGGTAAGTGCTTTTTAGTAGCTTGAGTTGATGTTACTAACAGAACAACAAATGGCATCAATTTGACCATTTGAAGCTTCTGCTAATTATTACTTTACAACCCCCTTCCCACCACCGCTACATTGTGTGATGCAAAAATATGTCCCAGTCTCTTGGTGTCCAGCTGCCACTGTCATGCCTGGCACCAAACACTGCAGTTCTCTGTTTCCACTAAGAGTTTGTGTAGCAGACATGATGGGCATGTTGGGTTTTGCCAGAGTTTAGTGTTGACTGAGCCATGTATTGAACCAGAATGTAATGCAGTGCTCTGACAAAGCTGAGCAGGCTTCTGGGGTCTCTGAGGATATCTGGTGTTGACCTGCGTGCTGGTGTAATTTGGGTACAGCTCAGGTCTGGTAATTAGATGAGATATTTAATTTCTATAGTGATGGCTCAGCTGGAACTGGCTGAGAGGGCTTGAATGTGACTAAGAGTCCTGCCACATTCATCAAAGGATCACAGAAACATTTAGGTTGGAAGAGATTTTCAAGATTGTCACTGCCACTAACCCAGCACTGCCAGGTCACTGCTAAACCATGGCTCTCAGCACCACATCTCCAGCTTTGAAACCTCTCCGGGGATGAGAACTCCACCACTACACTGGGCAGCCTCAGCCAGGCCTTGACAACCCTTTTGTGGAAAGAACTGTTCCTCATGTCCAACCTAAACCTCCCCTGGGGAAACCTGAGGCTGTTTCCTCTTATCCTGAAGAAGAGAAAACAAAATCTCTTCACTCTAAAAGCACTGATGGTCAGGAGAAGCACACCTGTCCTGTCATCATGGGGCAGATCATCAACATGTTGCTCTTGAATACTCCTGTTCCCTGGAGTCCTGTCTTATTTGTCTTGAGTTCTCAAACCTGTTGCCCAAGCCAGAGATACAATCATTATCTTAATTTTATTTCACTATGTGATGGAGGGTAATTGATTAACATCAGGTGGGGTTTTTCAAAGTTAATATTGGTGAGACACTGGCACAGGTTGCCCAGGAAGGTTGTGGCTGCTCCCTTCCTGGAGGTGTTCAGGGCCAGGTTGGACGAGGCCTTGAGGGACCTGTACTAGGGGGAGGTGTCCCTGCCTATGGCAGGGGGGTGGAACTGGATGATCTTTGAAGTCTTCTCCAACCTTACCATTCTATGCCATTGCTGCTTTGTTCCTCTTGTTAGAGAATGCCAGAGGGGAGACCCTGGAGCTGTTTCATTCTGTCCATGGCTGGCTCATGGTCTTGTACGAGCGGGACTGTCGCCGGCGCTTCGCTCCGGAGGATCACTGGTTACGCAAGTGAGTGTCCCTGTGCTGCTGTGTCCTTGCCCCAGTGCTCCTCTGAGGAGCTGCTTTGAGGTCCTTGGCTTTAAACTGAGTGCTTCTCATTCTACCTGTGAGCTGGATGTCAGAGCTGCTGCCTGTGCTTCTCTTCTGTGGTGTAAAGATGAGCTGCTGCTCACGGAGCGGGGAATGCTTTGGAAACTGCCTCGGCACCCAGCAGCTCGAGTGGCTCTGGCCACCTTAGGTGTGCACATGAGCACTTAAGTCATCTCTGAAATCACTCCAGGTTTCCTCTCTTTCTCCTACCCCCAGCTGTTTACCACACCTGGGCATTTCTCAGGTTTCTCTGAATCTCTGCCTTTCTTTGTAAAGGGACCTCAAACCCAGCGTGCTGTTCCAGGAGCTGGAGAAGGACAAGAAGCGAGCCCAGATGCTCCTGCAGTACATCCCACATGTCATTCCCCACAAGAATGTGAGTGGGACAGGGGCAGAGGATGGAGGCTGAAGAGCCTGGGTGACCTGGGGTACAAGGGTCTTGTGGTGTGGAGCTAAGGATTGAAATGCCAGTTGAGCAAAAGTTTGGGTTTTTTTCTCCTTCCTCTCGTCTTTCCTCAGTATGTTTCCTCTAAATGCCCTTGATTTCTGTCATTGGCAGAGAGCTCATTTGAGGGGACAGCTGCAGAGAGTCATCCAGTGGTGCTTGGCAGTGCAGTGAGGGTGTGAGAGCCTGGCCCAGGTTGCCCAGAGAGGTGGCAGATTCCCCATCCCTGGAACCATTTCAGGTCAAGGTTGTTTGGGACTCTGAGCAACCTGCTCTAGGTGCAGATGTCTCTGCTGGCTGCAGGAGGGTTGGGCTTGATGAGCTTTAGAAGCCTTTTCCCAGCCAAACCAGTCAGATTTTGTGATGTGGCTTTGGAGAACAGTCAGAGTGTCTTGCAGGTAGCACATCCAGAGAGGTGATCCCCAGAGGTCATTTCCAACTGGCCTCTGATTCTGTGATTTTTGTGTGGTGATAAGAAAAGTCCTTTTGGTTTCAGTATTGTCCCTACCCTATCTCTCCCAGAGCAGAGCTCCAAGGATCTCTCTGCCTCACTGGGAAGCAAGGAGACAAATCCCACTGTTTGTAGTGACCAGGTGACAGTGGCAGCATTGAGCCTAGGTGGGAACAGCACAACCAAGAGCTGGTCCTGAGCATGCATCGGGAGCATCTGGCAATCCTGCAGCCCTGGAGGAGAAGGAGCCCTGTGGGTCAAGACTTACCTTTGTTTTCTCTTGAAGAGGGTGCTGCTGTTCCGGAACATGGTCACAAAGGAGAAGGAGAAGCTGGGGCTGGTTGAAACCAGCTCTGCATCACCTCATGTCACACACATCACCATCCGCCGCTCACGGATGCTGGAGGTGGGTGTCCTGCCTGGCAGAAGCCAACCAACAAGCTACTAACTTGACAAGGGTATGGAGGGGGTGAAGGTGTTTTTAACCACCTCTGTGATGCTGTTTCTTTCTACTTCTCTATGATATGAGGTTACAGGAAAGTGCTGGACCTCAGTTCAGATTGCTGCAAACCTGGAGGCTTAATTAGAAGAAATTCTGGTCCTTTTGGACTCAGAGTTCAGGGACAAATGCAGATTGGTTGAGACCTCATCCCATTCAAGGTCAACCTTGATGGGGCCCTGAGCAACCTGATCTAAATTGGAGGTTTCCCTGCTCTCTGCAGGAGTGGGTTGGATGAGATAGAATCATAGAATCAGGCAGGGTTGGAAGGGCCTAGTGAGATGTGGTTGCTGCTGGTCGCAGCAGGGTCTGGATGTGGTTTTGTGGTGGTTCCTTTTGAAGAGCATCTGTCAGAAGCCTGGGGAGGTGTAATTGAAGAGGTGAGGTGGAAAACGTAGAATGATAGAATGGTAAGGTTGGAAGGGACCACAAGGAGCATCCAGTTCCAACCCCCCTGCCATAGGCAAGGACACCTCACACTAGATCAGGCTGTCTACAGCCTCATCCTGCCTGGCCTTAAACACCTCCAGGGATTGGGTTTCCACCACCTCCCTGGTCAACCCATTCCAAGCTCTCACCACTCTCATGGTGAAGAACTTCTTCCTAACATCCAGTCTGAATCTAAACACTTCCAGCTTTGTTCCATTCCCCCGGGTCATATCACTACCTGACAGCCTACAAAGTCCCTCCCCAGCTTTATTGAACTTCAAGGGTGCCTTCCAACCCTGCTGTGATTTCTGTAGTGTTGTTTCTCTCCTGTCTGTGCTGCCTGCCTGTGTGGATGTTTGCCACATCTCCTTGTGTCATTGCCCTCTGAATCTTCTGCTGTCTGTAGGATGGATACGAGCAGCTCCGGCAGCTTTCCCAGAATGCCATGAAGGGAGTGATCAGAGTGAAGTTTGTCAATGATCTGGGAGTGGATGAGGCTGGGATTGATCAAGATGGGGTCTTCAAAGAGTTTCTGGAAGAGATAATAAAGAAGGTGTTTGATCCTGCCCTCAACCTGTTCAAGGTATGACACAGAGCTGCATCTGCTGGCTGCGGTGACCCACCGCAAACAGAACCAAAGTGCCTCACTAAGCTGTGACCTCTCTTTTGTGTGCAGACAACCAGTGGTGATGAGAGGCTGTACCCATCCCCCACGTCCTACATTCATGAGAACTACCTGCAGCTCTTTGAGTTTGTGGGGAAGATGCTTGGCAAGGCTGTGTATGAGGTGAGCCAAAAGTATCCTAGTGAGATGTGGTCGCTGCTGGTCGCAGCAGGGTCTGGATGTGGTTTTGTGGTGGTCCCTTTTGAAGAGCATCTGTCAGAAGCCTGGGGAGGTGTAATTGAAGAGGTGAGGTGGAAAACATAGAATGATAGAATGGTAAGGTTGGAAGGGACCTCAAGGATCATCTAGTTCCAACCCCCTGCCATAGGCAGGGACACCTCCCACTAGCACAGGTCACTCAAGGCCTCGTCCAACCTGGCCTTGAACACCTCCAGGGAGGGAGCAGCCACAACCTCCCTGGGCAACCTGTGCCAGTGTCTCACCACCCTCACTGTAAAGAACTTCCTCCTAACATCCAGTCTAAATCTCCCCTCTGCCAGTTCAAACCCATTGCCCCTTGTCCTGTCATTGCAAGATCTTGTCAATAGTCCCTCCCCAGCCTTCCTGTAGCCCCCTTCAGATACTGGAAGGCTACTCTAAGGTCTCCTGGAAGCCTTCTCTTCTCCAGGCTGCAGAGCCCCAACTCTCTCAGTCTGTCCTCATAGCAGAGCTGCTGCAGCCCTCTGAGCATCATCTTGGCCCTCCTCTGGACCCACTCCAACAGTTCCATGTCCTTTCTGTGCTGGGGGCTCCAGAACTGCACACAGGACTCCAGATGACTTGGAGTGACTTGACTTGGATGAAGATAGGTTGGTTGAGGCCCCCATCCCTGGAGATACTGAAGATCCAACTTCATGGGGCCCTGGGCAACCTGATGGAATTGGAGATGTCCCTGCTCACTGCAGGGAAGTTGGACAAGATGACCTTTGAGTAATAGTGGTGGTGGAGCAGCTTGGCACTTCCTCAGGCCTGTATTCAAAATAATCATCCCAGAATCCCAGCATGGTGGGGTTGGAAGTGACCTCTGGAGATCATCCAGACCAACCTCCTCTGCTCAAGCAGGGGCACCCAAAGCAGCTTGCCCAGGATCACAATGCCCAGGTGGGTTTGGAAGCTCTGCAGAAGAGACTCCACAACCTCTCTGGGCAGCCTGCTCCAGGGCTCCAGCACCCTTACTCCAAAGAATTTTCTGCTTCTCTTAGGTGGAAGGTAGAACCTGGGACATACCTTGATTATTCTTACTTGTGCATTCTTATCTGCAGGGAATAGTTGTGGATGTGCCATTTGCTTCCTTCTTCTTGAGTCAGCTCCTTGGGCACCACCACAGTGTCTTCTACAGCTCCGTGGATGAACTTCCCTCCTTGGATTCTGAGTTCTATAAAAATCTCACTTCAATTAAGGTTTGAGCTTCATTTTCCCCTCTCAGCTGCCCTTATCCCTGTCTGCTGCTAGAAAATACTGGGTTTGCAAATGCCTTTGGGGGATTTAAGACTCTCTGAAACACCCTGAAAGTAACTGTTGGTACTGGGCAGGTTGGCAGGCAGCTGCCCTGTGTTTTTACTGGGGCAAGCAGATGGGAGAAAGGAGTCTGAGGGTGGAAACCTGGAACTGGCAATCAGGAAATCCCAACTTTTAGCCTCAGTTCTTGTGCAGTCTCCTTTATAATCTAGAGCAGCAGCCTGCTGCTCAGCACTGACCTTCCTTCCCTTTCTCCAGCGTTACGATGGTGATATCAGTGACCTGGGCTTAACTCTGTCCTATGATGAAGATGTGATGGGTCAGGTAGGTTTTTGTTCAGTGACTCTGGTAAATCTTGTCCCTGCTTTGTCCCAAACATCCTCCCTCTGGTTGATGACAAGCAGAGTTCTGGGGACTGGTAATCACAGCCCACAGGCCCTCTTTGTCCTGGTGAGGTCCTAGCTGCACTGCACAGGAGCCTCTCCTTCATTTCTCTGGCTGATGCTACCAGCAGGAGCCTTTGAGACACTGAGAGGGATCCTGAGGTTTGTTGCATGCTGCTGTGGAATAGTTCATGGTGCCAGAGGTGGCAGATTGTGAATACAAGCAGCTGGCAGCAGAACTAAGTTTGGCTCTTGAGCAGCAGTGTCCTGACTTTTAGTAGTGTCCTCAGAGCCCAGAAATACACCTGGAATCTGACTTAGCAGCAGAAGACAGCTCTGGCTCTCTGCTGAGCTTCCTAAGAGCTGCTTTTGGGTGTGTAAATTCAGGCAGCTTGTCCCAGCTGAGTGCCTTTTGCTCTGCTACTCGTGGTTTTGGAGCTATCAGCTGGATACTCTGCATGGCCTACCTGAACAGGAGTCCTGAGGGATCTGCCTGATCAAGACCTTGTGTTTGATTGTGGTTAGAGCTCTGCTGTCCTCTTAAAGAAGCTCCCCATGCTGCAAAGCTGGCTCAGCTTCAGAGCTTCTCTGTGCTCAGCTGAAAGATTCTGCAGCTTCACTATTTCTCTGCAAGCAGAGAACAGCTTTTTCCACACAAGAGAAAAGTTATCCTCTGACCCTTATTTCTTTTTTCCTGCCAGGCTTTTTTTTCCTTTTGCCTTTCTATTTGGAAAAAAAAGAATTGATTTGTGCTCTCCTTGCACAACTGGGTCTCAGAATCTGTGAGAGTTAGAGGAGGGGTTCCTTCACTTCAAATATTCCTGTTAGAGAAACTTCAAGTGTGTCAGGAGGTCTCTTGCTTGGCCTTGAAGAGAGGAAGGTGGTTTGCCAATCCCTTCTGAAGGCTTCAAGGTACTTTAGTTGCTCTGGAGCCCTGAGTCCTGTGCTTCTGTGTGTGCATAACTGGAAAATATGGAGAGATAAGATAAAAATGCCTTCACTGTCTGTGTGCTGCTGCAAATCTGTGGGGAGCCCTTGAGTTCCCACTAAGCTCAGGTGCTCTTAACAGTGTAAATCCAGCAGCACAGAGCTCAGAGACCACTAAGTCATGGAGTGTTTACCTGGGGCAGCTTGTCCTTGAGAGCTCTGTGCTGTGGTTTTTTACTCCTTAGCTGGGGCTAGTTTGGCCCTAGCTTGCCTTCTCTGGCAGCAACAGCAGTGGAAGTGCACCTGCAAAGCTGTGAAGGTGACAGGGAAGGCAGCTGAGTACTTCTGCAGCCCTGCTCTGCAGAAGGGAGAGGTGGTGGCCACTGCATGGTGGGCTGGACACCTCGTGGCTGCCTCAGGATTGCTGAGAATTCAGCTTTCAGGCTTATCCCACCTGAAAAAACAGAGGTAGGAACCCAGCAGTAAGGTATTAAAGGTTGCAGCACTCCAAACATCAGAATGACCCAGGACACTCCTGTGTGCCTTGTGCTTTGGCCACACTGTAGCAGCCAGGAGAGGTGACCCCATGGTTCCTCTGTGTCAGGGAGCTGAGCTCCTTCCCTCTGCTGGGCCTCCTTTCTGCTCTTGGAAGTCACCTGGGACTGGAGCACTGAGGCCAATTAACGTGTGAATAACGACTTTCTGCCTCTTGGGGCAAAGATGAGAGAGGCTCTGTGGCTGTGGAAGGCAGCCAGAGGGTCCCCGTTGCTGTCTCTGGGCAGTGCTGTCAGCTGAGGCAGGACAGAGGTGGCACTTGCCAGCTGTCCAGCTTCCTGCTCGAGGGACAGCAAACTCCAGGGAGCTCTGTCACTCCAGTGGCTTCAGATGAGAGCCATGGAGCAGACAGCTTTGGACTGGGCTCTTAGACTGAGCTCTGCCAAGGCTCCTTCAGCCTCTGGATCGTGGGATGGTGACAGTCCCCCAGGGCTCTCTGAATTGATTCGTGCTCGCTTCAGCGGTGATGGATCAGGCTGGAGGAGGCTTTCTCCAAGAAGGGCTGGCTCCACTGGTGGGAAGAGTCAGAGATCCCTGCTGTTCAATTACTGTGCTGAGAGTTAAGTGAAAACTGGTACAAGGCAGAGGCAGGATTATTACTTAAAACTTGAAACCCTACTATTTTATTGGGGGAGGGGAGGGGAAATAAACGAGCGTTTTCTGGGGAGGTGAGAGCTTAGCATGGCATTTTCCATCCAGGGTGCTTCCAGGCAGTAATTAGCAATACAATCATTTCTTCCCTCAGCTGGTTTGCCATGAACTTGTTCCTGGAGGGAAGACCATTCCTGTTACCAATGAAAATAAGTAAGTACAGCAATTAGATTTTTTTTTTTAAGGTCACCGCTGCAAAAAATACTTTACTGGAGTTCCTTGAGCTTGCATCTGGAATGAATTGAGATGGATTAGAGTAGAAGGAGCACATAAATATCTTAATAGAATTTCCTGGTTACAGTTCATTGGCAGAAATTGTCTGAAATTCGATTTGCAAAATAAAAATTGACAATTTGCTTCTTGCAACAGCTCTTCTTGAGGTCAAAGGCGCAGAGCCTGGCGAGGTTCTTGCAGGATTTAATGATGGTGATAGATACAGACAGAGGGATTCAAAGCAATTCGGGCACAGAGTGGTGAACACAGAGGGCACAGATGCTCAAAGACACCTTGGAGCAGACAGATCTTCTCCGAGTGATAACATGTGGCAGTTGTAGAAAGCTCTGCTCTTTGGGAGAGGCAGGCAGTGAATTCAAATGCAGTCGACAGTCCTACTTGAGACACAGGAAATCAGAGGAGACACCAAGCCCTGCAGCTATTTTCACAGATAACTGCCTCTTAGATAGTTATCTTAAATGTCAACTCCTGAGCTTGAAAACCAACCCCACTTTTTTTTTTTGTTCCCTTCATTTTTTTTTCCTTCCTTTCTATACTCTTCAGTGATGGTAAAAGTAGGATAAAACATCTATTAAGCAGCTGTGTGTGTTTTGAACTGAGGTTTGTTCTCTGTAATGGCAAGTGAGAGCTGGCTCCTACCTGAGGATTCCTCTTTGTTAGTCCTGCTCTGCAATCTGATGTTCCCAAGTCTTCTCCCTTGCTAGGCTCTGGCCAGGGAGTTTGCATTTGAAAGGAACTGTCTCTGCCTTATCACAAGTCAGCCCAGGGAGAAAGTTCAAAGTCTTCTGTGTGGCTTTCCTTCCTCACAGCACAAACTTTGAAGCTTTTGTGCAGTTGTGCACACAAATTGGTAGTGGGAAGGGAGCAGGAGAATTATCCTCAGTGGAAGGCAGAAGGTGAGACACTGGCACAGGTTGCCCAGGGAGGTTGTAGCTGCTCCCTCCCTGGAGGTGTTCAGGGCCAGGTCGGATGAGGCCTTGAGCACCCTGGGCTAGTGGGAGGTGTCCCTGCCTATGGCAGGGGGGGTGGAACTGGCTGAGCTTCGAGGTCCCTTTGAACCCAACCCATTCCAGAATTCTGTGCTGCTCTCCAGGCAGTGCCAGTCCCTTTGGGGCTGCAGATGCAGGTCAGCAGCCAGGTGAAATGAGCGCCCCTGGGTACTGTAGCTCCTTCACTGCCACTTTCCCTGTCTCAAACAGGATCAGCTACATTCACCTGATGGCTCACTTCCGGATGCACACCCAGATCAAGAGCCAGACAGCAGCACTCATCAGTGGATTCAGGTCCATCATTAAGCCTGAGTGGATCCGGATGTTCTCAGCACCGGAGCTGCAGCGGTTGATCTCTGGGGACAACGCTGAGATCGACCTTGAGGACTTGAAGTAAGTGAGCAGCTTGGGCTGCTGGGCTTTGTTTGATTGCAGAGCTGTTTGGAGGCTTGCAGGAGACTGAGTCTTCCACAACTCTCTGCTCTTAATTGAAATTTGTGGAGCAGACAGAAACAAATGGAGCTGAAGAATCATGTTCCTTAAAGCTCGTTTGAGCAAAGCACTAATGAAGGTTCAAGAAGGACAGGGACTTGCTGGAGAGGGGACAGCAAAGGGCTGAAAAGGTGCTGAAGGGATTGGAATGTCTCTGTGAGGAGGAAAGGCTGAGAAATTGGAGCTGTTTAGTCTGGAAAAGAGCAGACTGAGGGGCATCTGATTGATACTTCAAGGGTGGTTGTCAGGAGGATGGCACCAGGCTTTTTATTAGTGGTGCCCAGTGACAAGACAAGGAGTAATGGGCACAGACTGGAACAGCTGAGGAGGAACTTCTTAAATTTAACTGTGACACAGCCTTGGAGCAAGCTGCCCAAGGAACTGGTGGAGTCTCCATGTCTGGAGAGATTCCAAACGTGTTCCTGTGTGACCCTGTCTTGGCATGGGGGTTGGACTTGATGATCTCCAGAGGTCCCCTCCCAACCCTTACCATTCTGTGAATGGGAAGGGTCCCTTCACCCACTAGTCCCTGAGAGCAGAGGACCATTTCTCTCTGCTGTTCCCTTTTCTCTGTTCAAGTGCCCAGGAAGCACTGCTAAGGGCTTTGTACTAGCAGTGACCCTGAGTTGTGGCAGGTTCTGACCCTCCCAGCACTTGCCAGCTGTGTCCCTCCTGCTGCAGTGGGACTTGAGCCTGTCACAAGCTTTCTGTCCCCAGAAAACACACAGTGTACTACGGAGGCTTCCATGGGAGCCACAGAGTCATCATCTGGCTGTGGGACATCCTGGCCAACGACTTCAGCCCTGAGGAACGAGCCATGTTTCTCAAGGTAAGGGCTCTCAGCCCAGCCCAGCCTGCTGCCTGGGGGGCTTGGGCCACTGCTCTTCCCCTCCACTTAGCTGAGTGCTAATAGAAGAATGCTTGACACCTTAAAATCTGCAGCCTGCACCCCGGCTCTGCCCTGTGAGAGCAGAAATGCTTTTGTGTCACCACAAAGCCTGGCAGCTTTCAGAGCCTGGAGCAGAGCTGTGCACTGAAGCTCAGCAGTGTTGTACTGGGGGAGTGCTCAGCTGCCACTCCAAGCAGCTGTCTGCTGTGACTGCGTTAGCCACACGTCTGTTACAGCCAGGCTGCTCTCACTGCTGCCATCTTTCACCATCCATCACTTTTACAGTTTGTTACCAGCTGCTCCAGGCCTCCACTTTTGGGCTTTGCCTACCTCAAGCCTCCTTTTTCCATCCGCTGCGTGGAAGTCTCTGATGATCAGGTAGGCACCCTGCTTGCTCCTGTCTCCTGCATTCCCTGCCAGGCTGCTGCCAGCCTCCTCCTCTGCCAGGCTTCCCCACCTCTGCCTGACCAGGAAACCCTTAAGGCACAAAGATTTATGCTCTGCAGGGCAAAGTGAACACATTACCCTAACAGGGTGCACATGGCTGCAGCTACCTTCTCCCACACACAGCAGCGCCTGGGCTCTTGCTGCCTGTCTCCAGGGTTGTGTTTTCAGCTTGGCACCTCCCTGTGCCTCTGATCCCATCCCCCTGGGGAGGACCTTGGTGTGCAGTGGCAGTTGTGGGTACAAGAGAAGCTCCTTTCTAGCTGTTGTGGAGGACAGGGCTGTGAGGTTTGACTCTCCCTGTTCCTAGCAGATGGGATTTGTGTTGGCATCTCTACCCTGTGTGTGGGCACTATGCTTGGAAGGAGTACGGCAGAAAGGGCAGAGGAGCCAACAGGTCAAGGAATCTGCCCTTCTGCTCTTCTGAGACACCTCCTGCAGTGCTGGGGGCAGCTCTGGAGTCACAGGAGGGACATGGACCTGTTGGAGTGGTGCCAGAGGAGGCCATGGGAGGGATGGAAGCCCTCTGCGTGGGGCCAGGCTGAGAGAGTTGGGGCTGTTCAGCCTGGAGAAGGCTCCAGGGAGACCTGGTGTCTTTTCAGGACTTAAAAGAAAGCTGGGGTCAGGCTTTTGAGCAGGGCCCATTGTGACAAGACAAGGGGTGATGATTTCAAACTGAAAGAGGGAGATTGAGACTGGAGAGAAGGAAGTTTGACACTGAGGGTGGTGAGAGCCTGGCCCAGGTTGCCCAGAGAGGTGGGAGCTGCCCCATCCCTGGAACCACTGCAGGTCAGCTTATAGAATGGTAAGGTTCGAAGGGACCTCAAGGATCTTCTAGTTCCAACCCTCTGCCATAGGCAGGGACACTTCCCACTAGCACAGGTCACTCAAGGCCTCGTCCAACCTGGCCTTGAACACCTCCAGGGAGGGAGCAGCCACAACCTCCCTGGGCAACCTGTGCCAGTGTCTCACCACCCTCACTAAAAGGAACTTCCTCCTAACATCCAGTTTCAATCTCCCCTCTGCCATTTCAAACCCATTGCCCCTTGTCCTGTCATTGCAAGATCTTGTCAATAGTCCCTCCCCAGCCCTCCTGTAGCCCCTTTCAGATCCTGGAAGGCTACTCTAAGGTCTCCTGGCAGCCTTCTCTTCTCCAGGCTGCAGAGCCCCAACTCTCTCAGCCTGTCCTCATAGCAGAGCTTGTTTGGGGCTCTGAGCAACCTGCTCTGGTTGCAGCTGTGCCTGGATGAGCTTTGAAGGTCCCTCCCCAGCCGCATCAGGCTGTGATGCTGTGCTCTCTGCCCTGCTGCAGGACACTGGGGACACCCTGGGCAGTGTCCTGCGAGGCTTCTTCACCATCCGCAAGAAGGAGCCGGGCGGGCGCCTCCCCACCTCCTCCACCTGCTTCAACCTGCTGAAGCTTCCCAACTACAGCAAGAAGAGCATCCTGCGGGAGAAGCTGCGCTACGCCATCAGCATGAACACCGGCTTCGAGCTGTCCTAGTGCCGCCCTGCCCCTGCTGGGGGCTCTCGGAGCTGCTGACTGCCGCTGGAGGTGGAGGCCTTCGTGCACGGAGGGGGTGGGATCGGCTCCGCGGGAGCTGACTGCTCGCTCAAGGGCTGGAAAGAAGATGCAGCTGATCACTGGAGGTTTACAGGGAAGAGCTGCTAGGATAGGCAGGGCTTGGCTCTTCTGCCTGGGCATTGCTGCAGCGTGGAGGAGGTGATGGGACTGAGCCCATGGCACTTCACTGGACACTCCACGTCAGTCATCTTCAACAGCAAACCCCTGGGGGGGGCATCAAAGGGACGTTCAAAGTGCCAGTCAGATGACCATAATACTTCCCAGCAGGCTGGGCAGCTGCTGCTGAGAGAGTCTTTTCCCTTTCCCAGGAGATGATCCAGTTTCTTACTGGGTGGAAGTCAAGCCTGTGGGAAGCTTCACAAAGGCAGACACATGAGAGAGCTCCATGAGGAGAAGCTGTGCTGTTGGATGTGCCCCAAATGGGCACAGTTTACTCAGGACAGGTACTGTGGGGGTGGGGTCTTCCCCATGCCCTTGCTCTGTGCAAGGCTCTTTTGTTTGTCTCAGAGAAGGAACCACTTGCCCAGGGTCAAGAAGCAGCAGGTTGAAGGCAGGTAGGTGGACCCTGACCACTCTCAGGAAGGTTTTAGAGTGCTGTAGGTTAAGAGCTGAAGCAGCAGGGGTGGGGGCAGCCTGCTGAGCCAGCTGTGTCTCTGCCAAGCCTGTGCTCTGGACAGAAGGGGTTGCTCTCTGCATTTGCTCAGGAGCAGAAAAGGTTTGATTTTGTTTTCCAGAGGGCAGGAGCTGGCAGACAGCTCAGGCAGCCCTTGCTCCCCAGCACAGAGCTCAAATGGGGCAGGTGCCCCCCCACCAGTTGCAGTCTGGAAGGGGAATGTTTGGAGCTGCTGAGAGCCCTCTGGAAAACCTCTGCTGGCAAAATTCCTCTTGGATAGAAGGATAGAAGTTTCACTTGGTCTGCAGGCCCTTTTGTTAGGGAGATGTGCTGCTTGGAAGCAGGACTTGGCCTCTGCTTAACAGCCCTGTCTGCTTTGTTGCCAAACTGTTTATTTTGGTCTGTTTGTCTCTCTCTGGCCTTATTTTGACCAGTTGCTGTTTGCCTGCAGCAGCTTTTTCAGGTGGTTCCCAAAGGCAGAGTGTGAGTGGGGGTGTGTGTGTGTGAGGGGAAGGTGTGGAGCCTTCCTGCTGTTTCTAACCCAAGTCCAGAAGCTGATTTATAAATGTGTCTCTGCAGCTTCCCACCCTTGGTCCCTTGTGATGCTGCAAGTCCTGCTTCAGGCCAGGCCAGGGGAGAGGAGGGACAGCTGCCTCCTGGGCTGCCCCAGGTTTCTGGCACAAATGAAAGCCATCAACCCTCTGAGCAGAGAATAAAAGCATAGAATTGTTTTGGTTGGCAGAGCCCTTTCAGATCATTGAGTCCAACCCTTAACCCAGCACTGCCAGGTCACCACTAAACCATAGCCCTCAGCATCACATCTCCACAGCTTTGAAATGGGGGCAGGGACCCCACCACTGCCCTGGGCAGCCTGGGCCAGGCCTTGACAACCCTTTGGGGGAATAAATTGTTCCTCATGTCCAACCCAAACCTCCCCTCTGGCAACTTGAGGTCATTTCCTTTTGTCCTATCACTTGTTCCTTGGGAGAAGAGACCCAACCCTTACCTGTCTCCAGCCTCCTTTCAGGGAGCTGTAGGGAGCAATGAGGTCTCCCCTCAAGCTTCCTGTTCTCCAGACTGAGCACCCACAGTTTCCTTAGCTGCTCCTCACCAGACCTGTGCCCCAGGCCTTGCTCTGGACTTTGGGCTTTGTTACCTTTCTCTGGACACACTCTAGCAAACCAAACCATGCACCTTCTCCCCTTCCCAGCTGCTGCTCACTGGCAAAAGAAGCTCCACAGAGGCTGGTAGTACCTCCCCTGGACTTCTTTCCCCCTCCTTACCTTCTCGAGGCACTGGTGGCCCCCAGGTCAGCTTAGAACCTTGCTGCACAGGTCAGGTCTTGGCAGCAGCCCCACTGCAAGGCTGCCATCTCCTATCTCATCCCCTGGCTTGCCTCAGTCCCTGTCACAGGGATTCCCACCCCTGGGTGTGCTCAGCATAGCCCAGGGTCCCTGAGCTCTTCAGAAGACCTTCTTGACCCCAATCAGTTGCACACTTCAGACAGCCCAGAAGATACTTGGCACTGATCAGCCAAGAGCATGGAGATGGCCTTTGCTTCATCTTTTCTCTCTGTCTTGCTTCAGCTGGTTTTCAGAGCAGTGACCCTGTTCTTTTTTAGCACCAGTGCCTGGAAGTGCAGCTGGGAGGTGACATCAGGATCCTTTTTTTATGTCAACTCAGTCATATTAAAGAGGAGTTATGGGAAGCAGTGGTGAAGACAAGAATGTGCACTCAGAGGTTTCAAGATACTGGACCATGAGTCCAGAGAAATTAAAGATTACAGTGAGGGCGGTGAGACACTGGCACAGGTTTCCCAGGGAGGTTGTGGATGCTTCCTCCCTGGAGGTGTTCAAGGCCAGGTTGGATGAGGCCTTGAGTGACCTGTACTAGTGGGAGGTGTCCCTGCCTATGGCAGGGGGTTGGAACTATATGAGCTTTGAGGTCTCCTTCCAACCTTACCATTCTATGACAGTAATTCTCTTAATTTATATATATATATATAGAGAGAGAGAGAGAGAGCAGCTCAGAATTAACCAGTTGTTGACTGTGTAGTTGAGAGGTTTAGAATCATAGAAGGGTGTGGGTTGGAAGAGACCACCAAAGGTCATCATCTGGCCCAACCACCCCACCCCACCTCCCCTCCCTGCAGTCAGCAGGGACATCCTCAACTAGCCCAGGTTGCCCAGAGCCTGTGTGCTGATTTCTATCAACCCTGGTTCAAACCAGCACCCACCTAGAGCACAGTGATGGTTCAGTGAAGTCAGTTGGTGAACACAATGAGAGAAACTCTTCAATCCCCTTTTTCCCCTTCTTCCTCAGGAGTACAATACCTAGAAAATGATCTTAGCTAGCTCCTTCCAAACCAGGAACCATTGCACTATGAGATGCTACATCCCATTTCTGGAGTGTAGACACCACGGTTGTCTGCTGAGCACCAAGGCTGCCTGCGCAGCACCAGTTGATGTCTGGAGTGGCTGATTCTGGTGTGACAGGGCTGGGTTTGTCTAGTCTGAACTCAAGTAGAAGGCTGTGGATGTGCCTCAGCCCCCTGCCTGCAGTGCTGGACTCTGCAGGGTGCCCTTGGTGTGGGGCAGGGCTGGCTTTGGCACAGGAGGTGCTGCTGCTGCTGCCGTGGAGACCTTGGTTATGTCCCTTGTGTCAGAGATGCAGGGAAGAGAAAAAAATAAAGCTGGTGTGAGTCAGATGACTCAGTGTCTCCTCTTCCTTTGCCACCTGCCTGGGTGTGACACTGCCAGTGTCCCTGTGAGAGCCACCAAATCTCACTTTCACAGTGGAGCTCAGCATTTAGGTTCCTGCCCTGTTGGGTTTCTTTATCGCACGGTGTAAAAGCTCTGAGCACGCAGCAGAGGGGAGAGCAGAAATCCTGAGGTGCTGGTACCTCTCCCAGGAGGGATGGAGGCTGCTGGTCCCTTGGAAATTCCTTTTCCTGCCTGTTTCCTGGGGTCTCTAAGATGGGCTCCTTGGGGTGCTGCTGATGGGGTGATATGAGTCTGGCTGAGCCCAAAGGGGCCAGAGCAGGAGGATTTGTCCTTGTGTCTTGGACTACGCCTGGAGAAGTGCTGCTTAGTCCTTCACAGTGCTGTGACTTTGGTCCTTGGTACCTTCATGAGGTTGCTCCTTGGAGGTAGTGGGGTAGTAAGCCTGGCCAAGGGTGGGTTCTGGGGTTAGCACTGCTCTGTGCACATCTCTGATCAGCTGGGGGTGGAGAGGGAGTCAGACTGGAAAGCCAAGCAAGATCCTCCAGCACAGAAGAACAGGGCAGTGTGCCCCTGTGTGCTCACTGCAGATGCCCTGGGGGCTGAGTGCCTTCTCCTGGAGCAGAAGGTGGAGGTGGGTGGCAAACTTTGTGTCCTCACAGACTCTGGGATGGGGTTTGGACAGCTCTGTGAGTGCTGGGATGGCATTCTGTCTACAACTACCTGAAGGGACGTTGTGGAGAGGCTGCTGCTGGGCTCTTCTCACAGGTAGTTGGAGACAGAACAAGGGGGAATGGCCTCAAGCTGAGGCTGGGGAGGTTTAGATTGGACATTAGAGAAATGTTTTTCAGGGAGAGAGTGGTCAGGGACTGGAATGAGCTGCCCAGGGAGGTGGTGGAGTCACCCTGGATGTGTTTAAGGGTGGTTTGGATGTGGTGCTTGGGGCTATGGTTTAAAGGGAATCTTGTAGAGCAGGGTTCTAGGTTGGACTTGGTGATCCTGAGGGGCTTTGCCAACCTGGGTGTGTCTGTGATTCAGGTGGCCAGTGGGACCAGCTCTGGGTCTTGGCACTGAGGTATTGCATACTTGGTAGTTTGGGGAGGGAGAAGAAGTGTTGGGAGTTGTGGGTTTGGGGTGCAAAGCTGAGCTTTGTAGTTTAGAAGCTGCCCTGAGGCCCAGCCCTGGAGCTAACCAGGGATTATTAACAGTATAATTATACAGACACTGAATTTCTCCCTTTGCCTGGCTCTGGGAGCATCCTCATAGGAGTGAGGAGCTGCCCCTGCTGCTCCAGCTTCTCCCCAAGCTCAGGTTTGATGCCTGAGCAGCTTCCCCAGCTTCAGAGCTCAGCCAGCACTCTCCTGCTCTCTGCCCAGGAGCTGGGTGCTGGGTGCCAGCCCCAGGGGCACTCAGGAGAGGAGGGAGCTGGATGGGAGGCAGGGAGAGGGCTCCCAGTCAGTGTGCAAGCACCATTGTTTTGACACAGAGGCATATGGCAACGTCAGGAAAGCAAAAAGAAACCCCACAGCAGATGCTGCCAAGGCAGAAAGCTGGCAGCAGACAGCCAGGCCTGCAAAATGCCTGCTCCATTGGCAGGGTCCTGCTGGGGCTGCCTCTCAGGGTGCTGCTGCACCTCAGGGCTGACCAGGTCTGACCCTGGCCAAGGTGCTTGGACCACATACACAGAGTCATAGAGCCACAGGATCACTGAGTGCCAGGCTGCAAGAGACCCCAGGGATCATCTGGTCCAACCTTTCTAGGTGGTAGTGTGGGTGGAATGAGCTGGCCCAGCTCCCTGTCAAGCTGAGTCTGTCCAAGGCAGGGGACTCCACTGCTGCCCTTGGGAGCTGATTCCAGTGTCTGACTGTTCTCATGGGGAAACATCTCCTTCTGGATTCCAGCTGGCATCTCCCCAGCAGCAGCTTGTGCCCATTGCCCCTTGTCTTTTCCATGGCACTCCTTGTGCATCCTCCTGATAGCCACCCTTTGAGTACCAGTCCATGGCAATAAGGTCTCCCCTAAGCCGCCTCAAGGCTGAGCAAGCCCAGTTCTCAGCCTTTCCTCAGCTGGCAGCCCTGCCCTTCCTCTGATCATTCATAGAATAGTGTGGATGGGAAGGGACCTCTGCAGATCAAGCCCAAACCTAACCCCTGCCAAAGCAGGACCACCTAGGGCAGGTCACACAGGAACATATCCAGATATCAAAGTCTCCAGAGGAGACTCCACAGCCTCTCTGTGGAGCCTGCTCCCAGTAACTAGGGAGAGGATTAGAGGAAATGGCCTGAAATTGTGCCAGGGGAGGGGTAGGTTGGAGATGAGGAAAAAAATTCTTTGTTGTAAGAGTGGTCAGGGATTGGAACAGGCTGTCCAGGGAGGTAGTGGAGGTGTTCCTCCATGTGGATCCATGTGGATGTGGCAGTTTGGGACATGGTTTGCTGGCCAGGGAGGGGTTGGGTTGATGGTTGGACTGGATGACCTTAGAGGGCTTTCCTGACCTTAATGCTTCTGCTCCTCCAGCTTGAGAGGAGAAGTGCAGAACTACTGCTAGCTCCTCATCTCCAGGGCTGTGCACCCCAAAACTCATCTCTTGGCATGCAGCAGGAGGGCTGGGGTGTGCCAGCATGTCCTGCCAAGGTGGGGACACACACTTAACTTTGTCCTTCCTTCTGTGCCTCAGCAGAGCAAACACTGCCTTGTCTAAATTTACACAACACTTGGCAAAAGAACCTTCCCCCCCCCCAAAAAAAAAAAAGAAAAGGTCCATTTGTGGCACTTCTGCAAGAGCAGCAGCCTGGGCTCTGCTGCTTCCATCCACCTTGCAACAGCAATTGAGGTGTTTGAGTTATGGTGAAGCTTATTTCACCCTACAGCTCCTGCAGCTCTGACAGATGTACAGGAGTCTGAGCCAATCATGCAGCAAAGAGAGTTTGGGAGCAAGGTGGGGGGGGGGGGGAGAGGCTCAGTTCTTCCCAGTTTTGACAGTGTGTAAGGCAGGAGCAGCCACACATTTCTACAAACAAGAGTAAACGACCCTTAGCAACATCTGTCTGAGCTGGCAGCTTCAGCCTGGGCAGCAATAAGGAGCCCTGGCAGGCAGGAAGGTGGCTGGGCTGTGCCTGGTGCCCACAGAGCAGCTGCCTCCAGCCCATGAGATTAATGAGGTGCAGGCACTGCAGGCTGTGGGGTTTGAGCTGCTGGGTGGGGACAAAGGAAATCATAGAATGGTGAGGTTGGAAGGGAGCTCAAAGATCATCCAGTTCCAACCCCCTGCCACAGGCAGGGACACCTCCCACTAGCACAGGTCACTCAAGGCCTCCTCCAACCTGGCCTTCAACACCTCCAGGGAGGGAGCAGCCACAACCTCCCTGGGCAACCTGTGCCAGTGTCTCACCACCCTCACTGCAAACAACTTCCTCCTAAC
>WBNM01044365.1:0-31946 GCA_013399055.1 Ramphastos sulfuratus | reverse complement strand
TTGACAGGTTCTAATTCAGTTGGCAATTTTAACAAGGATGTTTATGGGCAACTGTAGTAATTTAGGAAAGTCAGAAAATGGAAAAGGCTGAGCCACAAAACATCTTTACCCTACTCAGAAATCTGAGGCAGGCCAGAGGCTTAGGGAAAAGCTGAGAGATCACAGGATTTACTCATGAGGGCAGAGTAGGAATTTGGAGATGGATCCCTGAATCTCCTTTGGGGCAGCCTCTGAACGCTGCAGGTTATAATCCAATTTGGGAACCATGTGGCATCAATCCAGTGTGAATGGAACCTGCCAAAGTCAAAGTGTCCCCAGACACAGCTTCCACGAGGCAGCTCTCATGGAGCGGCACTGCCTTAGCAGCACAGGGACGGCCGCACTGCCGGCATGTTCCTGCCAACAGTGACGGCTAAGGGCAGAGGCAGGCTCACTCCAGCTCGGGGTAAGGAGCAGAATACACAGGTCTGAGGACAAGCCATGTCCAGGTGCCGCAGGCAAATCTCTTGAATGGATCAAAATGGACCTGCGTGCACTTTCTGGTCACTCTGTTTAAAGTCTTCCCAGTGCCAGTATATAGTGGTCATGAAGAATTCAGCCAATCACAACCCCAGACTCCAGCGCAGGCTTTCCCACCAGTGAGTACCAGTGTGGGAGCTGCAGGAAAAGGCCTTGTTCAAGCCCGCAGTGGGAGGGGAAAGCAATTCCGTGCCTTTGTCTTCCCCCATTCAAACCTCTGCTGACAGAGGGGGGGTGGAAAGGGAGTTTGGAGCACCCCCCTGACAATGGCCTTGGGGTGACTTGGGCTGTCTGCTATACTTAACATCTGGTAAAAATCCACTGTATGAACTGAGGTGTGATGGCCAAGGCCATCCCCACGAGGGAGATTGTGGGCAGGGTGAGGAGGCTCTCATTTTGGGGAGGTTGGCATTGGGTAGGCAAGCCGAGGGGAAGGAGCCTCTTGCCCTAGCCAGCCAGATGGTTCTGCAGAGACCCAGCAGCAGCACGCAGCCAGGCCTCACCTCCACTTCTGGGGTTTTTAATTCTAGTGAAAGATTGCAAGAGCTTGCTCTTCATGCTGAAGTGACGTTTGGATTGTGAAATGCCTCTGTGAAACTGCATCTCAGGGAGGAGCTTTGTCTGACCAACTTTTGGATGTGTTTGATACTGAGCAAGGTGGTATCTTGTAAGCTGCTGCGTCTGAGTGTAGGCTACACTGAGCCAGCATTATTTCATGGCAGTGCATACCCACAGTTCATTGAAGCTGGGAGGGTGGAGCCCAGGTATTTTGTGCTGCTAGAGCACTTGTGCTCTTTGACTTCCTTTACTCTCACTCCAAATGCAACCTGATGCTCCCCATAACCTCTTCCTTAATTGCAAGCAAGGGCTTGACACTCATCCATGATCAAAGGCTGCATTTTGACAGTTTAGGTGCAATTATAAGTCAGTATCAAATAGGGTGCATGCAGTTTAATATTAAATATGTGCTCAAGTGTGGGCATAACACAGAAGCTGCAGCACTTTCTTGCAGATCATATAGTTAGATATCTAAATGGGTGCACTTAACAGACAGAAAATTGTGCTTAAGTTATTGGAGGCTTGGGTAAAGCCCAGCTAACAGTGAATAGCCAGCCACTCCTATAACAGTGTTTTTCATTGGACATAAGTCTCTTAACTTGCTAAAAGGGAGCCAGGAGCAAGCATTTAACAACCACCACCAAAAAAAGTCTTTAATCATGGACCAGATATAAAGGAGCCAGACAGCTGCTGCCTTTAAAGTGGTTTTGAATCAAGAACATTTGCAATATCCTTGGTATTTACACTCAAAGGCATCTCTCAAAGCAAATAATCCGCCTGAGCATGGAAAAGCAAGACCACATTTGCCTTTGAAACCCGTGCTCTGGTGGGTTAGAAACAGAAGTGTTTAACCCTTTCTTTAAAAAAAAACTTAGAGGAACTCCATTTAAGTAACATGTCCAGTGGGATCCAGACAGGATGAATAGCAGAAAGCTCCTCAAAGTTAAAGGTAAGGGAGAAAAGTGGCTTTCTCTCATTTGGCCCTCAGGAGCTGGGGAAAAAAAAAAGGCAGTCTTGACTGCAGTTCTTTTTTTTATCAAGGCTCTGTAAATGTGCTCAGCTGTAAGAGAAAACTGCTGAAAATTCCATGAATCCAGGTCACTACTTCTGTGGGATTTATAAAGCATGCTTGGAGACTAAAGTGATAGATAAGGTTCCTCCTGGATGAAATATGTGGCCTGCTCCATGGCTGTCCTATCTATTCTTGTTCCTCCTGGTCACCCATCAGAAAATAATAATTTATACTCTTCTGTGAAAGTAATGAAAGCCTTTCTTCTTTTTGCTGCTACTTCTTTTCCTGCCGGATCCATGGCTATTAGGGACACTACTGATGCATTGTCTGAGGCTGCAACTCAATAACAAGCTCAAATTAGGTTTAAGGAAATGAGTCATTAAGCAGAAGAGGAAGGAAGCACACCAATTTAAGCCTAGAAAACCACATAACCATAGTGTGGTGCAGGGGTTTAATACCTTTATTTTTGCTGTGAAACTGGGGACATGAACTTTCAGGTGCAATGTCTGTGAGGGGCAATGTTCCCACTCCATCTCAAGTCAAAGCACATTAATTACAAAAAAAAAAAAGTGGCACGAAGCAGCTGCTCTTGATGAGGTAAGACAAATGTTAAAACACCATAAAAAGAAAGCCTGGTGAAAACTGTTCTGAAAGGCCAGACAAGATAGGCAAAAGGAAGATAAATCAGGACCAAGGGAGTGAAATGCCAACCCCACGCAGAAACCATGTGGCTGGAAGAAGACAAAGAAGGTGGAAGGGGTTTAGCCCTGCACTGGAAGTTTCCACCTGAAGTTATAAAATAGGGAATAGCATGTCCTGGAAGGTTTTAGGTACAAATTCCTGCTCAGCCCATTGCCCAAGTGGTGCAGTGCTGACTGCAAATAATGAAACATAAATTGCCTGAATGGACTGGCCTGAAATGCTGCTGCCCAAGTACTGTGAGCAATGTGTTTGTCAACATTATTGCAGGGGAAAGCAAGCCAAACTAACAATGACTGCCAAAAAAAAAAAAAAGTAGAGCAAAAAAGGTATACTTTGCCTATGTGTCAGAGACTGACTCTATGCCAGGCTTTGTCAGGATGGGAAGGGAAATGTGCCCAAAGGCAGCAGAGTCCCCCAACAGGCCTCCATTTCCTGCTTGTAGGATTTTATCACTGGTGCTGATAATTCCATTCTTTGGTGGAGCAAGGAGGAAGATGGTACTACCACAAGCACCTGTTAATATGGATTTGGGGCCCGGCGCCTGCTTCACCTTCTCATGGTCTCAGGACCAGCCATGGGAGCTGAGGGAAACCTTGCTGTGCTTCATGCCCCAGTAGTACTTTGCTCACAGGGGTTGAAGAAAGCTTAGAAGAATTTAACTAAGTTTTCAAATGCAGCAGGAGGTAGCTTTTATTCTCCCTGCTTGCATACTGCAAAACTGGAGCACTGAAAACTTGATTTTCAGTTTCCTACTGCTCACCACCTGCATGAAAAGTCGAGATTTGAGAAGTGCTTCAGGCACCTGGGATGAAACAAGGGCAAATTGCTGCTTCTCACAGCTTTGAATAGGAGCTGCTTTTTGGCTAAAACTGCTAGCATGCAAATGCTGGTTAGAGTCAGCACCGAAGCTGACTACAGCAGAGCTCTGAATCTGTTCTCTTAGCACCAGATAATGCCTCTTGTTGTTGCTGTGGTTTTACCCTCCCTAATGTCTGCTGCACCAGGAATAAATTTGAGACCTGAAAACTGGCATGTCTTTTTGGCAAGCACAGTTGCCCACAAAATTTGTATTGTTTTTCTCCACCTGCCCACTTAGCAGCATTCTTCTTTTCCTAGAAAACTGATCTTTAATTGGGAGAGTCACTTACAGTATGGCAAATGACTCAAAAGATGCATTATGGCCAGAGATATCTCAAAAGAGTACTTTCGTGTCCTAGTCTGTGAATAGAAGACCTGTTTGCTCAGATTGGTGTTTTGTCTCATGATGGCTCTGGGCAGGGAAGAAGCAGTGTTTCTTTGACCCATAATCACAGAATATTAGAGGTTGGAAGGGTCCTCCAGAGATCCTCCAAACACCCTGCCAAGGCAGGATCACTCAGGGCAGCTCTGTCAACACTGGAATGCATCCAGGTGGGTTTTTAAAGTCTCCAGAGAAGGAGACTCTACAACCTCTCTGGGTGTTGTGGTTTGGGAGTTTCCCCACACACTAGATTAACCAGACTAACTCAGCCAGCTGGAAGCTAAGGAATGAAGCAGCCTGTTCCAGTGCTCTGTCACCCTCAATGTAAAGAAGTCTCTCATGCTGAGGTGAAATCTTCTATGTTCCAGTCTGTAGCTGTTGCTCCTTGGCTTATTGCTGCACACCACCAAAACGAGATTGACCCCATCCACTTGATACCCAACCCTCAGATATTTATAGACATTGATCAGATCCCCTCTCAGTTTTCTCCAGACTAAACAGCTCCAGGGCTCTCAGTCTCTCTTCACCCTAACTACAAGTGAAGAGCTGGAGCCACAATCACTGAAAAGGAGTCAGTGATGGGCAATTTCATCTGACTTATCTGGTAACATTCTAGGACCAAATACCCAAATTCAAGCACACAAACTGCTATGTACTTACTATATAAACATGTCTAGGTCCCTCTTGATTTGGGACAGATGGAATATGGTGCTGCTGTATTGCACAGGCTCTGCTGGATAAAGCACTGACTGGGCAAAAGGGCCCAAAGGGTGGTGGTCAGTGGAGTTAAATCCAGCTAGTGGCCGGGCACAAGTGGTGTCCCCCAGGGCTCAGTGTTGGGACCACTTCTGTTTTACATCTTTATTGATGACCTTGATGGAGACACAGAGTGTATCAGCAGTAAGTTTGCAGATGACACCAACTTAGGTGCCAGTGTCGATCATCATGAGGATAGGGAGGCTCTACAGAGGGGCTTGGATAGATTGGATCGATTACCTTCAACAAGGCCAAATACCAGATCCTGCACTTGGACCACAACAACCCCAAGCAATGCTACAGGCCTGGGGCAGTGTGGCTGGCTGGCTGGCAGAAAGGGACCTGGGGGTTGTAATTAACAAGCAACTGAATGTAAGCAAGCAGTGTGCCCAGGTGGTAAAGAAAGCCAATGGCATCCTGGCTTGGATTAGAAATGCTGTGTCCAGCAGGAGTAAGGAGGTGACTGTCCCCTTGTACCCTGCTCTGGTGAGGCCACACTTTGAGTATTGTGTTCAAATTTGGGCACCTCATTACAAGAGGGATGTGGAGGTGCTGGAGTGAGTACAGAGGAGGGCAAGGAAGCTGGGGAAGGGCCTGGAGAATAAATCTTATGAGCAGTGACTGAAGGAGCTGGGGCTGTTGAGTTGGAAAGAGGAGACTGAGGGGAGACCTCATCACTGTCTACAGCTACCTGAAAGGACATTGTGGAGAGGTTGGTGCTGATCTCTTCTCACAGGTAATTAGTGATAGAACAAGAGGGAATGGCCTCAAGCTGCCACTGGGTAGGTTTAGACTGGATATTAGGAAACATTTTTTCCCAGCAAGAGTGGTCAGGCATTGGAATGGGCTGCCCAGGGTGGTGGAGTCCTTAACCCTGGATGTGTTTAAAAGTCGTTTGGATGTGATGCTTGGGGATATGGTTTAGGGTGCACCTTGTAGAGCAGGGTTATCAGTTTGACTTGGTCTGAGGGTCTTTTCCAACCTGAATGGTTCTGTGATTCTGTGTAGTTTTGTCAGTGCTAGCTCTATGAAATTACTAATTGCAGTTGGAAGTGTCAAAAAGAATACAGCCATGTGTGTAATTGCTGTGTGTACTTCATAAATGAGATGGTGTCACCATAAAGTGTGAAAATAATGCAGCTGTATAAAATTAGTGATTAATGTGCATGGGCCTGCAGTTGTACTGGTGCAAGCCAATGCTAGTACCAAACTCTTCCCTCGTAAACCTGGGCATTTAAACCTGCTTTACAAGCAGGTAATTGCTTAGTGTGCCCTTTGTTGCTGTGCAGAATGGAACACTGTTGGGGGTTGGTTTTGTTTTTCTTTCTTCCATCCAAAATTTTCGGTTTTGGTGGAAGTGGGAGTGTTTCCTACTGACATTGCTATTCTGATGGTCACTCTGGGAGGTTTGGAGAAAATGACCCGTTCTGGTCCACCACTATCTGCTGTGGTAGGGAGGCTCCCAAGCAGAGGAAAGGTGAGAAGTGGAGCAAAGCAGAGCAGTGAGAAGTGTTTGCTGAATTGCTTCTGGCTTCGCAGGCCAGAGAAAATCTTCAGTTTAGCAGGCTGTCACCATCGCTGGCAATCTGCGCGCAGCTCCTCAGGGATTCAGTCTGGGCAAACAAAGGACAAGCTAGAACAAGGGACCCGACGGAAACCGGGGCCATTAAATACTGAGAGCAGAAAGACAAGCAACAGGATTACCGTCAAATGGCTCAGGAGGAGGGAGATAAAGGACCCCGAGTGAATCCTAATGACTCACGGGAGGGAGAGGATGGGGAGACAAAGACCGTGATTACTATCAGCTCCTAGAAGGAACGTCCTAGCAGTATCCCAGGCTGCCACATGGTTGCCCCGAGGGAAGAAGCTAAGAGAGATGCTAAGGACTGGTTGATGAGTGAAACTTGTCTTGCTTGTGGTGACAGAGGAATCTGGCCACACTGCCGGAATGCTGCCTGGAGAAGACAAAGGTGATGAGAACACATGAAATAGTTTGTAACAGCCACGGATTATTATATTTTTAAAAATGTTGCAGCAGTAAATATGAAGTTTTAGAAGCAATTAAATCTCTGGACAGCTTGACTACACTGCTGGATGTTTCCTGGAAGAGGAACAGTCAGGATGTAGTTAAGCCATCAGCTTCCATATCCTGAGCAATCTCTGTAGGTGCATCACTGGGGAGTGACTGTCACTGTTTATCGATGTTGATAAGCACACAGAAACCTCTGGATAAATATCACCCATGGCTTTTATTACTGAGGCCATAAACTTGAGATTCTCTCTCTAATGCCATTCACCACCACCAAAAAAAAACAACCCCAACCTGCATCCCAGAAGTGGTTGTATGAGAACTGGAGAAAATAGTAGTGGGTTCATGTAGAAAGGCCTATGTCATAGTACACTTTTCTTACCTAATAAACTACAGGTAGCTGAATGAAACAAAATGTTACACTGCAGGTACTCAGCAAAAAGAAGTCTCACCTCACAGTCAGAATAATCTTGCTCTTCACTTTCGTATTTCATGCTGTGGCATCTCACAGAATCACAGAAGGTTAGGGGCTGGAAGGGACCTGGAAAGATTGTCCAGTCCAACTCCCCTGCCAAAGCAAGATCACCTATACCAGATCACACAGGAACACATCCAGGCAGCTCTTGAATATCTCCAGAGAGGGAGACTCCACAACCCCCCTGGGCAACAGGGTGAGGTTCTGTCACCCTCACAGTGAAAAAAATCCTCCTCATGTTTCCACGGAACATCCTATGCTTCAAAATCTCCATTGCACCCCATCATGCTTTAAAACATAGCATCAACAAGAACCAACCTGCTGGTGAGGCTGTGATGATGCTTCAGCTGCAGACATGACTACATAGCATCAGCTCTGGAGAGAGGTTTGTCATGCTGCCATCAGCACTTTCTTGTTATATGGGGTGCCTGAACAGGTAGAAGAAATACTAGGCTCTGGCAAGCAGCAACTTGCAGCTGCAGCTATTTTCATTGCTCAAAAATAATCTGAAATGATGCACTGAGAGCAGCAGGAGCAAGGGACCAGAGGAGGGTTCCTTCCTCACCTCAGATTTACAGCTTGAGCCTTCTTGTTTGTTTGTTTCCCCTAAAGCCACCTGACAGTCTCCCGAATCCACCATCACAGCACAAAGTTTTCCTCATAAAATAAAGGCTAGATCAAGCTAGCTGGAGCTGGAGCTGGCTGGAGCAGGGTGCTCTATTTATAACATCTCGAAGATGAGGAAGGTGGTTACAGGAGTTCAAGCCAAAGAATATACTTTCTAAGCAGCAGGGAAGGAGTTTTGTGGCATGAGATGAAATGATAAAAGTAAAATCCTAGCACTAAGGGTGATGCTGCTTGATCTGACTTCAATAAAGCCACAGCAAAGAACATTGAAACTACTTGGGCTAATGAGTCACCTGTGGAGAGCAGCCCAATTTGTTTAAGACCACTATGATAGGTAGGAAAGTTGAAAGCCCAAGCAGGGGAAATGCTGGTGAAACGGTCTCTCCTTTGTGATTATTTCTTGAGAATTCACCCAGAAGGTGCTGATTCTGAGTTCACAGTCTGCAGACCACTGGATTTTTCCATTCCTGCTATAGTCTATCATGTGGAGTGAAAAAATCCATCTTCTGTCATCTGAAACTAGCAACACAAAAATCACATGCAGAGAAAATGGCACCCTTCAGACTTGAAAATGCAATTGAGCACATAGGTGAATCCTGCTTTGGAAAGCTCTGCCTATAAATATCTTCTCGACGCTTGTTTGCCACATTTTTCTTTAAGCACTAGCATCACACAATTCGAAGGAGCCAGGGTACACAGCTTTAACCCAAACTCATACTCCTTTAGAAATTAATTTCCTACCCTGGGTTATGTGGACTGCTATAGTTGTAACTTATCCAGTAATATCCTTATTACTCTAAGGGTTGGGCACATGTGATAAAAGCATGGAGGAATATTGCTGGCCCTTCTCCCATAGGACATTTCCCTGCATGCAGATCTATGTCTCCTTGGCTGGATTCCTGCTCTTGGGTTGGTGGCAAACAGCTGAGGACAGACTTCCAGAAGGGAATAGTCACACCTCTGCCGTTCGAGCATAAGCAATGGCTTGGAGCCAAAGGCTTTTATTGGTAAAAACGTGGGAAGGTGATGATGAAAAAAAAAAGTATTTGCTGAGAAGAAAAGAGGCTTGGAGGTCTGCAAATAATTGTGGAGCTATGTCAGAATGGTGTTAAAAGAAGACTGGAAGAGATAAAGTAGTGTAAAATTAAGCAAGAGAGGGGAAAAACCCTGCAGATAAGGTGAAAATTGCAAATTACGATTTAAAGCAAGAGAGAGATAGGGAAGGAACAACGCATAAGAAAAACTAAAGACTGGACAAGGCAATACAGATTATGGGGAGAACATGTCAAGACACCATGGTAAAGAGTGAATGAGAGGGTCGAGGATGTTGCACTTCAAAGAAAAAAATAGGAAATATTTACAGATAATGAAAGAAACATGGAGAATAATAGAGACTGGCAGAAACCCAGAAGGTGCTTGGAAGGGAATTAAAACATTAGAGGGAGAGCATGAGAAAGCCATGTTCTCTCAGGACTAGCAAGCTGTATTTTATTTGTTCATGTTCCTTCTGGATTATTTTACCCTGGCAGGTGCTGAGAGACCAATTGCCATACACTACCCTCTTCTATGGAGGGCACCAAGCACTTCACATTGAGGATGATCAATGTGCAAAACAGTCTTGAAAGCTTCAAGAATTCAACAAATTCATCTTATGCCTTAGGAAGCTTCTCCTCTGTCTCCCTGGAGAAAGAAAAGGGAAAAAAAAATGCACCTTTGTTAGCACCTGCTCTCATGACCTCCTTCTGCAGATTGCTTCATTATTAATGCTGAAACTGGGATGAAATAACCGAGTCAGGCTAACCTGCCTTGTGAAGAGGAGAGACATCATCCACTCCCTCTTCCACATCTCTCTTTAACAATCAGTGCTCACAGTGCATGCACACTCCTTGCAAACAGATGGGCTGAGACATCAGCTCTAACAGGTATGTAGCAACTCCTTCGCTGGACCATCCAAATCCTATTGTAGTCAATAGAAATTCCTCCACTGGCTTTAATGGAACTTGATGTGGTCCCACCAGCCACACCCTTTGGCTTCTTCAGAGCATGTGATTTGCTGAATAATTTAATCAGTGTGAAAGCTGAGAAGTTGAAAAAGGCAAGATAAGGACTTTAATCCTTTTATTTTTTCCTTTGAGTTAGGAGAGGCCTTTTTCAAGCCTGAAAAGGTATTTAAAAGGTAATTTTTAATCAGTCCAGATAGTGATACAGGAAACTTTTCAAGAGCTTTCTAGTGGTTTAAAAGTTTAAGTCCCATCTGACTTCAGAAACTCTGCATTTTTTTTTTTTGCCCTTCATCCACATCTTCCAGCTCTTCAGTCAGATTTGTAGGGAGGATTGTGCTCCTTTAAGGGAGATGTGGATAAGGGGGTCGAAACAATCCTTGTTAAATCTCAGACATGTATAAGAGCTGACCTGACACAGAATTGATATTAGATATGTGAATCAGTCTGAACTCGAAACCTTTGTACCTATTTTCCAGCACTAGTCTTAAATGTGAAGTGGTATGCTAGAAAACACGAACACACTTGACTGGAGTTCTAGGAGAGTAAGTATTAATGGGATGGATCTACCAGCTTAATAAGCAGCTTATTCCCTTTTGAATCATAAGGAGGTTATTTGGAAAAAAATGTGTGCTAATTGTGAGGGAGGCTGGGAAAAGAAAGAGTCTGTTAGAGAGTTCTTCCACAACAGTAGAATGAATATAGCTCTGACACATTAGTGATCTGTAGTAGGACAATTACCAACAAGAGTCTATAAATGTCTGAGGGGTGGGTGTCAAGTGGATGGTGTCAATCTCTTTTCGATAGTGCCCAGTAATAAGACAAGGAACAACAGCTACAAACTGGAACATAGAAGGTTTTACCTCAACATGAGAAACTTATTTACATTGAGGGTGATGGAGCAGTGGAACAGGCTGCCCAGAGAGGTTGTGGAGTCTCCTTCTCTGGAGACTTTCCAAACCTCTCTGGATGTGTTCCTGTGTGGACTACTCTAGGGGATCCTGCCTTGGCAGGGAAGTTGTACTCCCTGATCTCTAGAGGTCCCTTCCAACCTCTAATCACAGAATCACAGAATGTCAGGGGCTGGAAGGGACTGGAACACACAGGAACACATCCAGGTGGGTTTTGGATATCTCCAGAGAGAGAGACTCCGCAACACCCCCTGAGCAGCCTCTTCCAGTGTTCTGTCACCCTCACAGGGAAAAACTTCCTCCTTATGTTTAAATGAAGTTTCCTATGGCTCAATTTCCACCCATTGCCCCTTGTCCTGTCATCGGGCATCACCCAGCAGAGCCTGGCTCGTTCCTCTTGGCACTCACCTTTTGCATATTTATAAACATGAATGAGGTCACGTCTCAGCCTTCTCTCCACCAAGCTAAAGAGCCTCAGCTCCCTCAGTCTCTCCTCATAAGAGAGATGTTCCATTCCCTTAATCATCTTTGTGGCTCTGTGCTGGACTTTCTAAAGCAGTTCCAAGTCTTTCTTGTGCTGAGGGGGCCAGAGCTGGGCACAGTACTCCAGATGTGGCTTCACCAGGGCACAGTAATGTTCTCTAATGTTCTGTGATTTCATGATTCTGTGACGGTTGTCTGCATCACTTCAGTGGCTTTCTAGCCAGTGAAGTCTGAAATGCTCTCCATATCACCTTGTTTTCAGTGGGAAAAGAGGTGTAAAGCCCAAAAGATCATACATCAGCAACTGCACTTCCCCGAGCTCTGTACACATTGACAGGCTTGAATGGGTCTACCTCGGTGGGTCTGTCCTGATGCCACCTGCTTGCATGAATAGTCTTCAAATTAGATATCACTGAAATTCCCCAAGATTCTTCCTGAGGACTGCAGGACGAGGCCCTGCCATGCAAAGATAGTCTCAACTGGGGCATTTCTTTCAGGTACTGCACTGGTTTTGAGGAATGGCATCCCTTCTGCTGAGGCATAGACAAGAAGCTCTCATTTTCAGAAGCCCCAGTAAAAAACACATATTTACTTTATATTCATGTACTTAACTAGCCGTACTGTATATCATCTCAGGAAATCCACGGGATTTCCATAAAGGGCTTTGTTACTTAATTAGTTTCAGGTGGTGGTCAATCTATAGCTACAGTGTTAATTTTAAATTATGTTATTTTCAGGAACTGTCCTGGTGATGTGCATTCACTGTGCCCAGCACTGCCAGTGCTGGGCACATAACCACCTCAGCATGCTTGTTTTACCATGCATGCTTCACATCTGACACTGAAATTCCAGCCCTTAGTCCTAATCCTGTTAACTATGTGAATAAAGTTGAAGACACTTCAGTGTAGCTTCTTGTGCAGGTAAGGGCTGGAAAGATCAGCCAATGGTTTACAAATATGTCGTACAAACAAGTCAAGCAAATAAGTGCACATAGACATAGAGACCTCAGTGCCTCACTTTATTTTCTCTGCTAAAGTACATGATGGGACATGTCTTGGTGATCCACGGACTTTCATTGTTGGACACAGACTGAGTGTTCTGCTCGTAGTAACCGCAGGGTTTATAACACCAATCAAGGGGTGTAAAACACCCTGAAACCACTGGATTGTTTAGTTCTATTGAACTATGTTTAGAGTGTTTACACAGTGTGATTTCATCTTTTCAAGGCCTGTAATGTGAACTGTGGACTCATACTACCCTAGAGTAATATATGTAGTACTTGTATTAGGGTAGAGAAAATAGGAGCGGCTGAGCGAGCTCAGAATGTTCAGCTGGAGAAGAGGAGGCTCAGAGGAGACCTTATTGTTCTCTACAGCTACCTGAAAGGATGTTGTGGCCATGTGGCAGTTGGTTTCTTCTCCCAGGCAATCAGTGACAGAACAAGAGGACACAGTTTCAAGCTGGACCAGGGCAGGTTTAGGCCGGATGTTAGGAAGTTCTTCACAGAAAGAGTGATTGGCATTGGAATGGGCTGCCCGGGGAGGTGGTGGAGTCACTGTCCCTGGAGGTGTTTAAAAGGAGACTGGATGAGGCATTTAGTGCTATGGGTTAGTTAATTAGAAGGTATTAGATCATAGGTTGGACTGGATGATCTTGAAGGTCTTTTCCAACCTAGTTAATTCTGTGATTCTGTGATACTATGTTCACTTTAATTAATGTCAGTGTTGAGTTGGAACTTTTTTTTGATAAATTCTGTAACTTGTTGAAACCTTAACCTTTTGGGCTAACATTTTCTGTGCCAGATGATGACCTCAGTCGGATTCTGGAGGGATGCTTTTGGTTGTTCAGCTCTTCCTAAGAAATTTTTTTTCCCCTAGAATGTCTTCTTGTGGAAGATATAGCACCATTGCACTTTGGAAAGGGAATCCACAATCAGGCAGTGGTAATATGGAAGATCTAGTTTAATGAATGCATCTTATGTGGCTCCTATGAAAAAATATGCAGATTCTGACAAGTTATAAATTCTTGGAAAATTGTAGTAGGCACATACCTGATAGAGGCTTTTAAATTTGGCTGCTGATCTCTTTCATATTTCTGTCTGTGGAGACCATGCTCTGGTTTATGGCTGCAATGACTGGGGGAGATTTCTGGGAATGAGCTTCTTGGTGCCTCTAGGCATAGCCACAGAAACACCTGCTTGGCATTCACCTACTGGACTCGAAATGGTAAGAAGGAAGGGTTCTAGCCTTTATTTGTGCAGGTGGCCTAAATAGGTAAAACAGCCTCGAGAGAAAGATTAAGGCTGGGGACTTGCTGCGGAGAAGACACTTGGTCCCCGCTGTAGGAAGCCTGGTCTGGGAGCTGGCATGGGAAAATGGGACTGGAAGCTGCCTGGGTGAAATGTGGGCAACAGCCTGGCAAGGAAAACAGAGGAGATTGTATTTAAGAGTGGGGAGTGGCCTACCAGGGTTGAGGGCACAAAGAACCTGCAACATAGAACTGAAGTGGTGGCATATGGACAGGTGACAGAGGAGGTCAGTGGTGGGGAGTGGGATGATGGGGTTGTGTTGCTAAGATCCTATGCAACCAAAGGGGTGCCCAGAATGCTGTGAGAAGCAGCATGCATTCATCTAATTGAAGCCTAGGATTATGTCAAGAGTCACTTGCACAGTCAGCCTTAATTTGGGCATTCTCTAATTTTGAATGCTTGTTTGCAACCTCAACTCTTTTTCTAGCTGAGCTTTTTTGTCAGTGGTAGGACTCTCTGTAGTGAGCTGGTGCCAAAGGGCCATCATGATGCTGTAGTATGCAAGTCCTGAACAGTGAATGAAGTAGTTGTTTGACTTAGTAAATTATGATGAAATATCTCCATGTCATTTATTTGTGTTGTGTTTATATACAAGGGCTGTAATTCTCTTAAACTTCAGCTACTTCAGAGGAGGAGAGTGAATTACCATGGATGAATGAGGGGCTGACTAATGGATTTTCAATATAGTTAATACTCAGCAACAACTCCACTGTTGCTTTGGATAACGAAAGAGTTTGTTGGGTCATTTTTTTTAATAATTAAGTTTTGGTAATTGAAATTCACTGATGTGAGAATATTTTTCACATAGATATTTTACTTTTTAGTTTAATATGTAGTGAGTTATTAATTATTGAGAAGATACTGGGATGACTCTGTCCTGTCAGATGCTAAAAAACAAAGGATAAAGATTTTGTTCATCTAAACACTGCCTTGTGATGGTGTAAGGGGAGATAAAAGTGCAGCTCTGTAGATAATTGCCAGAGCTCATAAACACTTTTTTCCCCTCTTTCATTTCTTGACAACTGCAGCAGCAGAGACAATATCCAGGACTGTAGAGATAGTAACCACTGTGGCAGAACCTCTATTGTGTTTATCTAGCACTCTGTACTGGCAGTAAACATTCAAAATGTTCCATGCCAGGGAGGTTGGATTAGATGATCTCTAAGGTCCTTTCCAGCTTAAGCCATTCTATGACTTCATGAAAACCCAGCAGGACACAGCCCTGAGCACCCTGCTGTTGCTGACCCTGCTTTGACCAGGGAGTTAGGAGGATTTTCAGAGGTCCATTCCTACTTCAGCCTTGCCAAGCCAAAGGCTGGTGACTGGGATGCCAGGGTGGCACATGTCAGGCACATGCACACAGGCGCCCAGTGGCTGGTGGTGAGGTAGTGCTGGGACCTCGCAGCTGGTGGGACACAGGGTTTATAGCTCCTCTCAGATGGTTTCCTGAATCCTGTTTAAGCTCTTCCACCACTTTGAGGGAGAAAAAGGGACATAGCAACAGACCCAAGTGCTCTCCTTGATTGGGACCCTCAGGGGGCTACTTGCTTTGCCTACCTTTGGGCACTAAATTTCAAGGCAGGAAGCTCTTCCCCTTATCTTGTTTGTGGAAGGAGATTAGCCCAGGCAGAATGTGCCACAGAGCATCCAGGCTGGGTTCTGACTCTGAATCACTTCCTGGGACATCTGGCCTTTGGTTGTAAAGGCAGCCAGCTGATAGTGAAAGAACAACTTCCCCACATGTTGTACTTAGAGATGTCGATGCACCTTTGTTTTAAAGTTTGTAGCTAACAGATGTGCACTGACAAAGTACCACAGAAGACTATCGGTTAGGTTTCTGTACCCAACACAAGGACCAGGCTGAATGGTATACAGGTGAATACAGGATTTTTTTTTTTTCTTCTGTGGTAAGCATAATGACTATCTCCTCCTGCTTTAATGTTAGCAGATGGGTGAAGGCTCTCCTCCTAACTGAGGAATTACTTTTTTTGGTGAGAGAGAGACTAGGGGTTCGAAGCAATTTATTAAACTGAGCCACTGCAAATGTGTGGCCTTTTTACATGCCTATTTTCAGTGTAGTGATCTGTAAAAATACTCAGTATGCTGAATATTTTAAAGCATGCCATAAACCAGTGTTTTATGGAAGAGAACAATGGAGAGAGCGTACGAGCCTGTCAGATTTTGATGAGTCAAAATGTTAATTTTATTTTTATCACAGAGTATCAATATGAGGAGTGACAGTTACCTGTGGGCAGTGGGACTTTGAGCCTGTTTCTTTCCACTGATAGATACTTTTTAAAATTTATATGGCCTCTCCTGTTGCCTTGCAGTTTTAGGCAACAGCCTTCTGTGAAGCTTTTCTTAGAATCATAGAACTGTCAGGGTTGGAAGGGACCTCAAGCATCATCTAGTTCTAACCTGCTGTGCCATGGGCAGGGACACTTCCCACTAGATCAGGTTGCCAAGAGCTAGATCCAGCCTGGCCTTAAAAACTGTCATGGATGAGGCTTCCACCACCTCCCTGGGCAACCTATGCCAGTGTCTCACCACTCTCATGGTGAAGAACTTCTTAACATCTAATCTAGATCTACCCTCCTCTAGCTTGGATCCTTTTGCTCTAGGGATGAGATTTGACAGGCCTTGACTCAGCAGCAATTTTAATGGTTAATGCAATTTTTTCCCATTTGTCACAGAGGGCTGAGGCAGTAGAAGTTTTCATTTCTTTCCATTGAAGGATGTCGTGAGCAGGAGATACGAAGTTTGGTTAGGTACTGCTATCTCACACACATGTGCTTCTTGACTCCCAGACTGAGTAGAGAAGTACTGAGCTCTCCCTGTGTCTTGCTTCATAGGAGTCCAAGCAGTTTCTTTAATCTGCCCCATTAGTGATTTCAAACAGGAACAACAGAGTAAGAACAGTAATGTCCCAGATTTTTCTTTCTCTGACAGCTTGGCCAATGCTTTCAAAAACAGCTGAAGGAAAACAGGAAGACAGGAAGATACACAGACAGGATGATGATATAAACTTTCTCTAGGAAACCAGGCTAAAAAAAAATCCTAGACTTCTTAGTAACAGAATAAACCTTGGGAATATGATTTAAATCTCCACTCTTGGCTCAGAGATGAGAAGGAATAGGTCCTCTATGGGGTGATTATTTTTAAAACGTTCACAAGCTCAAATTCGATTTCATGATCATTTGGTGACTTGCTTCCAGAGCTGAAAGTCTGATAGTGAAGGCTTATAAATATACTGCTTGTGAAGTCTTTTAGGTGATCATAACAGAGAAACTAGGAGTTAGTTAGCTTTGTTATGGTATCCTAGTGCTATGTCAGCATGTGTAAGGATTGCTCCTTTGATCCCCATGAATGATGGGAGACTCCACCTTCCCAGTTCGAGCTGTGCTAGAGTGACTGTTTCCAAGAGCAGTTTGTTGTAACTGATTGCTACATATGATGTGCTTATAAAAATTGTTAGAAAAATCCAGATGATGTTAAAAAAAAAAAAATCCTTTGAGAGAATAGCAAGGGGTAGAACATAGCTGCCTTTGTGTGGCAGAGCATGGGGCTGTCCTCCACACCTCTAGTGCCAGATGAGGCCTTTTAAACTTTTTTTTTTTTTTTTTTTTTTTAATCGGGTAGGCACTGAAAAGGGCAGATCTGAAGAACCTGATGCCTTCTACAAATCTGTGGCCTGATGAAAAGAGGTATTACAGAAAGAAATTGTGTGGAGCAATCTGAAGCTGAAATCTATTTCACTTCCTTTATTTCAAGTCTATTGCTGGGAACTTTTCAAGACTTTTTTTCCCTAGAGATTTAAAGACATTTCTTGTAGCAGGTGCAGCCGCCGCAGCAACACATAGATCCTCCTGGGAGTAATTGTGCTTCCTTTGCCCTTCCTTTTGTCTTACATCTATCTGATAGCACTTCTGTCAGGAGCTATACACATACATTAACTTAATCCATTCAGTAGAGGAAGATCAGATGCTAAAATCTTAGCATCTGCACTAGCTTTTCCAGGATCAGGACCCTATATTTGCATGCAGGCAAAGAGATATTTGATTCTTTGCTGTCCGCTTAACCCACGTAGGGATGTACGGGGGTGTCTTGGTCTCTGCTATAATAATAAACCACAGCAGCAAGAACAAAATAATTAATGAAGTCATTGTGGCAATGCTCTTCAACACTGCCTTGTGGGATCTGTCTCAGTGGGCAAATTGTCCTCCTTCAAATCTGTGTAGTTCCCAGCCTCTGCGTTGGACATCATTTGCAGCAGTGTTTGCTGGTGCTTAGTTGGAGGGACGTTTGTTTATGTTTTGTAATGAATTTTCCTTTCTCGTGTACATGGAGATCTGGTACTGTAGCACTGCTTGTGGGCATTAGCTGCCACTTGTTTTCTAAGGAGGAAAAGAGGAACTAATCAAGGGAATGGCAAGGACATGGAACACAGAGGCGTGTAAGGAGTTGTACCTCCAAAACTTCTCCAACTTGGTGTGTCTCTTCAAAACCAGGATGTTATGCCAAGACCCAGTGTATAATTGGTATAGGGATCTCTTCAAACTGTAAAAACAACCATGCACACCCCACACTCCCTAGCACCTCAAAGACTTTTTCTGAACAAAACTTGGAGAACCTTGAATGGAAGACATAACCTGGATGTTTGCTTTTCAGAGTAGTCAGATGCAGGGGGTGGGGGAAGAGAGGGAGGAAGGGAAGAGCAGCAAAATCTTTTGTGCAGTCTTTCTATCTGATCAGCAGAGAAATGAAAGTCAGCTACGTGTGCTAAAATGATGCCTTGTGAGAGGTCAGGATGATAGTGACTAATGCTCTGGAGGCAGCCAAGAGGACGAAATCAGGCTCAAACTGGTGGCTGAAATTTGGCCTATTTGAGTTCTGCTTTATCTCAGTTGTTTGATTAGGAAGGTTTGAAGCTGAAGAAAGAAACTCTATAGGATGCAGAAATCTGCTTTGAATGTTCATTCTGAGCCTGGAAATTGAGTTTTAAATATTTATGACAGAACCTGGAGTTGTACTAGTAAATGCACTGTAGACTTAACTTGTTGGAGCCCCCGCTCTGCAAATAACCCCATTGCAAAGGAGATGGGGGAGAAAGAAAGGGAGGAAACCAAGCATACTTTTGTAAAAACTATTTACTTTGCTAGTTACAGAGGTCTCATTCCTCCACAGGCAATCCTTTCAGTGTGGAGCTGCAGAGGCTGGGGGGGAGTACTTGAGTATTGTAGTAAGGGCCCCAAAACTGAATACATGAAAAGGCACTGGGGTACTGGAGTGGTTCCAAAGGACAATTAAGCTGATCTGCTGAACAGGTCTTATGAGGAGTGGCTAAGAGATCTGGTATTGTTTGGACTAGAGAAGACCTTATTGCTCTTTACAACTACCTAAAAGTTAGCGAAGTGGATGTTGGTCTCTTCTCCCTAGTAACAAGTGATAGACAAGAAGAAACGGCCTCAAGTTGTACCAGTGGGAGTTTTAGATTGGATATTTGAAGAAACTTATTAACTGAAAGCTAACTGAAAGTGTTATAAAATAGGTTCCTCAAGGAAATGGTTGAATCACCGTCCCTGGAGTTGTTTGAAAGATACATAGATGGGGTGCTAAGGGACATGGTTTAGCACCAGACTTGGCAGAGTTAGATAATGACCTTAAAGATCTTTTTCAGCTAAAGTGATTCCACAAGGAGAGGGCTGTTCTAACTAAAACCAGAACCTGGATAAGATCGGTTTTGTTTTCATGCTACTTGCAACTGTTTGCCCCTTACACCGCCAGCTCTGCAGAAAAATGAGGTGATGAGAAGTTGAAAGATGCTTCTCTGCCCTTGCCATTTGTAGCTCTTGTTGCTTGCCATTACTGATCCCATGTGAGGCACTAGGAGGTACAGATGCATTTTTTCTTTAGCTGATGATGTAAACAAGCTTATTTTCTCTACAGGCAGCTCAAGAGAAACAAATCTGTGTGCCTGTGCTCTGTAGCAGGTGTAGACCTTGGTGCAATGATTAAAAGAGAGGCCTTTTTCCCTTGCCCAGCCCCGAGTCTGCTACAGTAAGGCAGCATGCCACATGTGCCTATTAATTACTCTAATGTGCACCAGTAATACAGCTCCAAGCCTCCGGCTGGGATTGAAGATCTTTCAGGCTCAAGGCAGCGGTTACGTGAGCCGTAGAACACGCCTTCCCTGGGGACCTCAACAGTCCTCTGCACCTCGTGGAGGCAGCTTTGAAGGGTGTGCCAGGACATGCACCGCTCTGCCCGCCACACCGAGGACACGCTCAGGTGCAGCTGTCTCACGCATTGGGTCGAGGCAGAACAAGCTGCGTTTTACAGCCGCAGAGCCCTTCCCAAGCGCTGAGGAGCCCCGCAGGCGTTTTCTTTTCCCTCTGCCTGCTGACGCGCTCCGGCAGGGCAGGGGAAACCCGCGGCTGCCGCTGCCCCCACTGCTACAGGGTCACCCCGCTGTCGGCCCGGGGCGACGGTGTCTCTCGGTCCTAATCCCGCCACTCTACCCCGGGGAGCCGCGTCCAGTAGTTCACTGAGCCGCGGCGCGGGTGCAGCGCAGCGCACCGGGATCCGCGGCAGCTCCGGCGGTCCCCACCGCCTCGCTCCGCCTCGTCCCCGCACCTCGGGGGGCGGGGAGGGGGGACCGGGAGGCGGTACCGTCTGCCGGGGTGAGGGCGCCGGCTGCGGCAGCGGGCGCGGGGCTGCCACCCCGCGGGCAAGTGCGGCGGCAGTGGATGGCGGCAAGGTCAGTGGGTATCCGCTCCCCACCGCCTGGGCTTCTTTTCCGGCCACCCCCCTGGGGGGCGATGCTCGTGTGCGTTAGATTCAGCGGCGGGGGCCGCCTTTCCCTCCGCCCCTTCCCGGCACGGCAGCGGGGAGCGGGGCCGCCGCGGGCGCGGATGCCCCCCGCCACGCCTCCCTCCCGCCCGTGCGAGGGGGAGACGCGGGTTTCGTAACCGCCTGCCCCGCCGCGCACTGCTTGCTGCGGGCAGAGCAGGGCTCCGCTGCGGCCGCTTCCCGACTCCGGCGCTCCCTCCGCGGCGCCCGTCCACCGGCGAGCAGGACAGAGCCAGGGGTGATGCTGGGTCCAGGTGATCCGCCGAAACACGCGTCCCGGGAGAGTGGCGAGGCGCGAAGGTTACTTTGAAACCCGGCAGGGTTGCGCCTGCATCGCATCAGCCGAAGAGTGTTAGCCTTGTGCTGCTTCGCGAGCAAGTACATCCAAAGAACTTAGAGACGGGGTTTTGGGGGGGTCCTTTGTTCCTGTTGAAGGTTTGGTGTTGGGTTTGGGTTGGTTGGTGGTGGTGTTTTGTTTTTTTTTTTTATTTCCCCTCCTTCCTTATGTTGGCTATTAGAGGAGAAGAAATGCAGTAACACGGGTGCTGTCATTAAGTGCTAGACATCTCGCTGGTCTTTTTTTTTTTTTTTTTTTTTTTTTTTTAACCAGACAAAAGGAGAGGGACGAAGCTCTCTGCCTAGGTAGGATCCGCTCTCTGCAGAGTGGCAGCGTTCAGAGTTTGTCACGGCGTTGGATGCGATCGAGCTGAGGTCGAGCTGTAAAAAAAATGATTTACGAGCCCAGCCGGCATCCGTCACCCGACCGCTTTGTTAGGAAATGCCGTCCGGTGGAGGGACTTGTCTGCCTCTTTTGGGATGTGGATACGCTTAAGATGTTTGCAGGAGGCTGTTATCTGGGGAGGCGTTAAGGGAGTGTGTTTGTGTAATAGGTGTCTGAGAAGAAAGGGGGGAAAAAATGACCAAACAGGCTTTTGATAAGGTCTCATAAGTCGAACTACAAACAGTAATTCCTCTGTTCCTGTTTCCTTCCTGAAACTCTTTTTCTCCTTCTCACCGACATGCTCAATGATTTGGGTTTGAGTTTTGTTTGTTTTTTTCCCTGTTATTGTTGTGGGGTTTATTTTATTTCATTTACTTTTTTTTTTTAAAAAAAAAAAGGTGCATTTCAGAGCTTTTTTCCTTCTGATACGAATATGGTTAGGTTTTGGGTCTGACTGAGGGCACTGGAAAATACTGGTAACCTTCCAACTTCTTAGGAGTTACGAAGGTCCTGGTTTTAGCTTTCTTATATATACTCAGGCTGGTGTCACAGGCCCTTTTCAAATGCCCACCGAGTCTGAACTAATGCAGAGCTCATGGGATAATAATCATGGCAATTTAGGAAAAAACCTTCCGGAAACGCTGATTTTGGCTGTGTAACTTAACAGTGCGCGACTGGATTCCAACTTCTTGTTAATTGCGTGAAAGGCGAAACGTAGCCCTGGCCGAGGACTGCAGAGCTGGGACAGCCTTGTGCTGTTGTTGTACGCGGCATTGATGTGTCCATGACTGTCGGGACGGGGCTCTGTGGAAAATTCCTGCCGCGCACACGCTTTTGTTGGCAGTATAGTTGAAAAGCCCAAACCTCTGGTTCAAACCTGTAAGGTCTGTCAGAGGCTTTGGACAGCTTGCCAGGTATGTGAAGACAAATGAATAAGGTGTTTATTTTCTGCTGCTTGTCTAGGGGGAGGAAAGTTGCTGGAGCCACACCTGATGGAAGTTTTATATGCCTGTTATAAAGTCTCTTCAGGAGCACTGCATAGTGCTGTGAAATAGCCGGGTTAGAAATGCCAGCAGGACAATAAATATTATCTCAGCCTTAGTATAGTATGTTTAAATTCTACATGCAAATGAAATACCTGGACCGAGGTGCTCATCCAAAGATATGCTATAGCTTAGTACAGTGTGCAGGAAACAGGCAGGTAGATGGTTCTGTTTGCTGGTCACCCTTCCCCAGGTGACTTGACTAGAACGTAGATTTGCCAAAATCTCTGAGTATGTTTTTGTTGTGCCTGTTCCTGGCTCCAGATCAAGGTTCTCACCTGGACCCTTTCATGAACTGGAGCCGGAGTTCCATCAGCCATAGTCTGATGAAGGCTTCAGCATAGCTCTAACTTCAGTTGTGCGTGTGTCCCAGTGAAATTAAAGAGGGATACTCGCAAGTGAGCTTGCATGCAAGAATTTTAAGCTCAGGGCTGTGTCTTGTAAGCTTTCCAGGGTGTGAACTGCACATCCTTTTTATTTGTATGGTGCTGAGAACAAATGCCATATCGTGTTTGAGTTCATTACAGAAGAGCTGACCTTACTTAGAACCAATTCTGACAGAGTAGGAGCAGTGGTACTTCTCTGCTGGAGTTTTATGGAGGATTAGTTTGTGCTTGGGATCTGAAGTCTTGCTGGAAGCTAATATTCTTGAACGTTCAAGCCATCCTTTGGAGCAGAGTTTAGATTTCTAAGTCAGTGAAATATTTTTCAGAGTGTGACCTCAATCAGTTGATGGTATCTGAAGGATGCAGGTCTGGAGGGATGCATGTGACCTAGATGATGCCGCGATCAGTTGGTCTGACTCTACGCCAGTGATTTCTGGTTTTGACCACATTGTAGTTGACTCTGGGACCTGGCCTAAGGTACTGGCCTTTTAGAATGGTGGCCTTACATTGCCTTCTGTGTAGCTGTACTTACTTGTCAGCCAGTTTTGCAGCCCTGCTGTACATCAAGTAGCAGTTATTCAGGCAAGTAATTCCACTAGATTGAGCGTGGTTATTCACCTGAGTAAATGGTTTGCAATCGGAGTTCAAGGCAGTAGATTTTGGGTGTGAGTGCTCTTTTGTGGACAATGTGTGAAGCTAGTTTCCAGAGCCTGAGATCCTGGCATGCCTTAAGTTCTCTCTTTTTCTTACTCTTTGCCTCTGTCGGGTGGATGAGTGGGCTGGAAGTGAAGTGAGAGGCTGAACTTTCCTCCCCTTTACAGTAAGCCGCTCTTCCAGAGAAATTCCACAGCTGTTTCAGAGTCGGCAGAGTTGCCTGCTTGCTTTGCTGATGCTATTTTCTGCACAAATAGGTTCCCTGCTGCTGTACTGGGCCCTGAAAAAGGAGCGAAAGAGCCCTCAGAACTGACGTAGCTCTGTAGTGTGGTAAACCCCTCCTAGCCCTCATCAGCACGAGCTAATGGTACAGCATCTCCCCCTGTCAGGGACTGACGAGGGATCAGCATTTGCTGGTCAAACTACAGCAGAGCTGACCCTTGCCTCAAGGGCGCCCTCTTGTGTGCAGGTAGCCAAGTGCAAGCAGTGTGGGCTGAGGGATGCTAGGGACAGTGAGGAGACAAAGGCAGAAATCTTTGAGTTTAGATTTCCTCCGTGGCTGGGGCCTGTGAAGGAGTGCCCCAGCACCTTCCATACACACTAAGTAATAGTTTTTCAGCTTTGACATTTCATCCCTTTCAGATGCAAATAGCCTTGCATTCCCCATCTTTCTGATGCAGAGGTTACCTCTTCAGAGTAACTGCCAGTTGTAAAGGAGTTTGCCTTCTTTCTTGCTCCAGCTGCAAAAGGTGGGCAGTTAGAGAGCTTTTCTGCAGTGTGTGCTGTGCAGCTCTAAGGCTTTGATTGAGCTGCCTTTCTTGGGATGCAGCTTGGTGTGGAAATGCCACTAATCAAACACAATATAGTTTTCATTTGGTTTTATTTAATTTCATTTCATTTTAACTTAGTTTCTCCAGGAAATGAGTAGTGTCTGTCTCCTGCCCTTTGCATTTGGCCAGTTTCAACCAGATTGCACCCATGGCTGGCAGTCTTGAAGATCATTAATTTCCCTCTTGTTTTTGTTAAGATTAGTGGCTGGCTGAGAAATCTTCGAAGCAGTGCTCTCTCTGAAGAAAAGGAGACTTGTTTGTGGCTGTCCTCCATTCTGTATGGCGGCAGCTGCCCAGCAAGGCGTTGCATATATGGTGCTCAAACCTGAAGCACCTTCCTATCCCTGGCCATTTTGCGAGGTGTGCATGATTGTTCTCCAGGGCAGGGATGAGTGTGAGGTAAAACTGGAAGGACCTGCAGTGGCTGTGACAGAGGGGCAGGAGAGCAGAGGACGCAAATTTCTAGCAGACAGGTTACCTCACGGCATGGTTACCTTTTTGTTTGTCAAACTGACAGCCATAAATTGAATGGTGCTTTCCTTGACCTCAAAGACACCTGGGGCTGCACGAAGGTGGGCATCAGAGCAGATGGGAACATGCAACCTGAGCAGAACTTAAGGCAGAGATGTATGTGGGCACAACTTGTCTGTATGCAATGGCAGTGTGATTATCTAGGTGTTCACTGGTGTCATCCTGTTGAATTCAATGATTATTTGACAGTAGTTAAAAGCTGACATTCAGCACCATTCATTTCTCCCAAAATAGCTTCTGCCAGTGAGTACAGTCTCTAATTCCCACACAGTCCCCTCCCCATGGTTACTTTAAACAGGTGTGTACTTGGGCTGATGCTGTGCTGTGGGACATGCTTCTGTATTGCTGAGCCCACCAGGATAGCTGCAGCTGGGTCTGGAAAGGGTGCCTTGAGTGATCTTCCTCAGAAATCTAGGCTAAGCTATAATAGGAAAAATGGTATTATCTCACCAAGACTGTGGCTGTGCTGGAAAACTTTTCAGTATAGCTTTGCTGGGCACTTTCCTTCCAGATCAGGACTGAAGGAAAAGACAGGCACCCAGCATAAGGAATTAGGAGCGTGAAGGTATCAAGGAGCGTGCATGGGATGCACGTGCAGTTTGTCAGCCAGTGTTTTTCTACCCTCTCTGTTGCTGCTGGTCTTCAGATAACACATCTGTTGTCCTGTGGCATAGTGTGGCTATTCAGAGATTGGCAGTGTCACTCTCCATCGTGAATATTGTGTGTCACCCGAGAGGGCTGAGCTGAATCTCTAAACACCCATATGCAACTCCTTTTCAGACAGACTGTGATGCAGATAAATCTGTCAAGGTGAGATGGAAGGAGGAACTGTGTAGCTGGCACCCCATCATGGGTTACAGGAGTCGTAAAACACCAAGCCATGCCAACCGGGCAAAGGGGGATGCTGTTCCCTCTCCCCCACATAAATTCTGCCTGCTGGAAATGGGGTTGGGCATCTCGGGCATTTGTCTGTAAGTTTCTCCTCTATTAGAGAAATGGCACTTAATGAAGGAATACCTCTCTTGTTTCCCTTCCTTTCCCCTCCTTGGGCACCAACTCTTGCCACTGGCAGCTTGGCAGAGTAGAAGATGGCTCATGGGCTCAGACCAGACTTTCTGTGTAAGTCCCTCTTCTGGTGGTGTTGGCCACCCAAGCTTCAGTTGTGAGAAATTCTGGAACAGAGGCAGTGGTGGGGTGAAACATTGCTGCTGTAACGTTTCTGACTGTGTTAACTGTAGTATGTTAACTACACGCGTTTAGTGATGGCATAGTGCTTTTTCTGTTAGGTTTTAAACCAAACTAAGGGGATTGCATGCCAAGATGGATGGATTGCACTGCTTACACCACTAAGATGGGTTTTTCCACAGTGTAGCTCTTCTAAGAGATGTGCACTGGAGAAAGGTGGTGTGGACCTGGTGCCTGGGATACTGCAGGCTCTGACTGGATGCACTTTAGGGACTTGAGAGCTCCACGTTTTGCTTTCTGCCAATGGGGAAAGATGGAAGTGAAGCTTGCTTTGTTAGGAACAAATATTGTGCAAAGCTTGTGCTAGTAGCTGCCAGCACCTGTAGCTAGAAATACAAGGTAAAGATACTACTTATTTAAAAAAAAAAAAAAGTGTGTGTGTTTACAAACAGGGGAATACAGAGACGATTCTTTTTAAAAAGCATGAAGCCTACACAGTGAGCGTGCTGTCAGACACGCTGCCTCTTGCCAGCTACTACAATCCACAAATAAAACAAGTTAGGTTGTTGCTATTGCAGCTGCATTGTCTCATGAAGGAGAGTGAGCCAGGCTCGTCTGATTCTGAGGAGTGCAATAACAATTTGCCTGAAATCCAAGGAGTGCAGGATAATTTACTTAAAAAAAATAATATAATAATTCTCATCCACAACGAACACATACAGCCATAATTTCTGCTTGCAGTTGCTCTTAGAAGTTGCTTATTGACTGTCTTCACCAGGAAACATGACCTGGAGGTGTTCAGCTTCTTCCCTGACCTGCAGTTAACAGCAATAATTATACTTAAACAAGTTTTAATGTGGGAGGTAGTAGGGATTCAGTGGCTTGGGCAGAAGGCTGCCTTTGGGGTCATTTAGGATCCAGGCCTTGGCAACTTTAATTCTGACCTTTGGGTAAAGCACATCAGTGTGTCTGATGATTAAGTCGGATCCCTTATGATTCATTTCAGTGCAAGTGATTGACACTGGTCTTGGTTTCCTCCCCTTAATGTTTGTGCATGGAATCGAAGTTTAAATAGAAAGTCTCCCTCTTTCATCCCTGTCCTTTATCTCCTATAAAGGTGGGAAAAAATAGCCAGTAATTCACAGACATCTGCTGAAAGCATCAGTCGTGCTGGGAGCACAGTTTGCTGGTCATTCCACATGTTATTAATGATGAAAAGACATAAACATGAGCTTTTAATTATGTTGCATTTTAATTACTTACAAAATAATGACATTAGGAGAACAATGGGATTACAAAATCAGGCAGACAAAAGTAAGGAAGTGCCAGGACTAACTGTGCATGTTTTCCCCCTGCATTGTGATACATTCTAGAAGTGTATCTTTTTTTTTTTCCTTTTTGGAGTCCCTCTTGCAGTAGATAGGTTGTCGCTGTGTAAGTCACTTTGTTCTCCACATGTACTTTTTTGCATGTGTCTCCACATCTATTTGTTTCACGTTGAACTGAGCAGTGCTGCTAATTCCTTCCTGAGGGCTTTGCAGTTGGGGAAGTTCTTACAGTTGCAACAGCTCAGGTACAGGTACTCTCTTCGTTTTCATAGCTGAGGAATGGAGGTAAAGAGCAAATAAAAGCTCAGATGATTGAAATGCCTTCAGTTTTGGCTGCCTGAAAGAAATAGGTATAATTTTATTTTTCACTCACCTCAGAATACTTAGTATGATGTGGCAGTTCATCTGCTGGAAGCACAGATGATGAGGGGTGGGTGTCAAGTGGCTGAGGTCAATCTCTTTTTGGTGGTCTGCAGCAATAAGACAAGGAGCAGTGGCTACAAACTGGAATATAAAAGGTTTCACCTCAACATGAGGACAAACTTCATCACAGTGAGGGCGATAGAACACTGAAACAGACTGCCCAGAGAGGTTGTTGCTGCGTCTCCTTCTCTGGAGAGAACCTGCCTGGATGCATTCCTGTACAGACTACCCTAGGGGATGCTGCCTAGGCAGAGGAGTTGGACTCAATGATCTTTGGAGGTCCCTTCCAGCCTCTAAGGTTCTGTGATTGACCTCAGCTGTAAGTCTCAGCACTCTTGCAGGTTTAGCCCTGGATGTCTTGCTCTTGCAGAGGATGGAGACTGCCCTGTTAGGAGTCACCTGAAAGAATAATTGGTTAAGAACGTGGAGCCGAGAAAAAGGCAATTGGTGGTATGTCCAACTTCCTCGGGCAAGGTGGTTATCTCTTTCTTTATTTCCTGTGTTGCCACCTTCTCTAATCTTCCTGACCTGCAGTAAGACAGGAATTGAGAGACAGCCCTCACTTTATCACACAACCTTATCTTTTTCCTAAAGCAGTTGGTTTCCAGATCTCAAATGATTTGTGATCATTGAATTGGAGACAGAATCGGTGCAAGTGTGTGCAGGATCTGCCTGAAGCTTGTATGGGCACTCTTCATTGTGAGAACTTTGAATTTTTGAGTGCTTAAGTTTGCAATCTCTATATTAAAAATTTAACATAGTTGGGCTTAAACACAGTTTTATAACAAGAAAGGGAGAAATGGCGGATGACTGAAAATTAGTCCTGACACATGGATGTGCAGTGACCCAGGTCATCCAGAGGGTATAGGCCTTTGGGTGCAGCATTAATTTCTATCCCCTGAGATAATGGCCTGCTTAAGAACACTGTTTGGCTGTGGGTGGTGGCATTTGTCAAGAGTGGGGTGACATGTTCAGAAGGTCATCTACTGCTTTGTTGGGGATTTCATAGGCCAAAGCCAGGATACCCCCAGATCCATTTTAAGGATGGGGTGGGCAGAGCTTTGGTGCTTCCTGAGTCCTTTCTGACTCGCCTTTGTCTGTCCTGCTTCTCCCTCAGTGCATCCCTAACAAAAGCCACCTGCTTTCTGGTACCATTTCTCTAGCCCATGCCTATCTTCTGTTATTACTAGTGCTACCTACAACTTTCAGAGGTCCCAGATGTAGATACCCAGGTAGGGTTGTGTGGAATATTGATTACAGTTTTGATCTGGAATTTCCTCTTGCTCAAAAGTGCAGATAAAGGCCAAGCCAGTAGCTTTGAATGAAACATTTTAGGGGATTCTCATTCTTTTAGTCCAGAAGCATTACTGTGGGCATTCCCTAAGATCAGGCTGTGGATAAATGGCTGCTTCAGGCCAACCGTATAGAGCCAGTATACACCTAAAGAATGTGCTGCCCTGTTTCTGAGCATTTCTTTGTATGCAGTCTTGCTTGATCCCGTCTACTTTCTACAATTAATTTTTAGAAAGAATTAATGTGCCATTTTGTGGTGTTAAAAATGAGATTGAAATGCCATTACTTCCTAGAAGAGTGAGGAAGACTGGCTGCTTGTGCTTTTTTGTGCTCTGAGAATGAATAGAAGCATGATAGTACAAGCAAAAGCTTGCAAGTTCCAGAGGCTGGGCTTCCAGTTGAAGCACAAGTTGGTGCAACTCAGCCACTTCTCAGAGAAGTGATGTCTGTAGTCCCAGCAAGCCGTTAGATGCTTTTGACCTGCACTTCAGTCTTCTGACCAGTTTACAGTCTTCCTTCCTACTGCTTTGTTCAGAGAGTGGAGGGAGAAGTGGTGGTTAGTACAAATCTCACATAGCAGTAAGAGAGTGTAGTGGTTTAAAGTTTATTAGAATATTCCAATAAGAGAAATTAGAACATTGGTTGTAAAAGAATAATAATAAAGTCTATATCATTCATTGGTTTGCTAAGAGGTATAAAAAGCCAACATATAAACAATTAATTCTTCTTTGCTGTTATGCACTGGATCTGTTCACCACTTCTTTGCTCTGCTCTAATCTTCACTAACCTTGACTGACCACATAAGATGTGAGCTTCGCTGGTTAGTTTCTGTCTGAGACAGAGAGAGAGGGTGGCTTTGGGCCCTGTTGTGGTTTGGGAATTGTTCCCATCTCTAGATTAACCAGACTAACTCATCTGGCTAAAAGTTAAGGAATGAAGCTGTATTTACAGCATGCACCAATATACAAGCATATATACACAATATATGTACAGGTATTTACAATTATACACAAGTTAAAAGTAATACAGAAATTCAGAATCCCTTCTGAACAGCCAGACTGCCCAGGAGGACTCCCAACCAACCCCCCCCTCCTTTCCCCCTTCACCCCTTATCTCAGACATAACCAGATAAATCTCCGTATAGCTCACGTGATAAATTTGCAGAGATCTGAGGTGAGATGTCAAAAGATGACAAGGAGGTTAGAGGAAAAAAAATATTAGCTTGGGTTATATAGGTTTCATGCAAAGGAGTTAAGGCAAGATGCAACCAGATACACAGACCAAAGGAGAAGTGAGAAGTGAGTGTCTTATCTTATATTTTGACTATTTATGTTCCTCAGCAGAACAGACGAGCGATATAGACATCACTATTATTTTCTTCTTATAACCAATGGTCTAATTTCTCTCATTAAAATATTCCAATTTGCCTCAAACCAGCACAGGCCCCTTCTAGGCTTTTTCTTTGTCAGGGGGCGGGGGGAAAGATTTGATTTCTGTATTATTTCTTATTTGTATATATTGTAAATACATGTAAATATGTTTTGTGTATGTGTGCTTGTAAATTTAGCCTTGCTGTAAATATAGCTTTATCTTACTTTAAATCTGTCTGAGCTGATCTGGTAAATTTTGATTTGGGGGGTGGGGGAGAGGAAGTTCCCAACCCGCCACAGAGAGGAGGAAGCAGAAACTTCTGATTGTGCTCAAATGAGTGTAACAATTGGCTTGCTTTATGTACCTTGGGCTTTTTGTTTATTTTTTCCCTTCCTCTTTTATTTCATTAAAATAGATGAGGAAAATTGGATGATACCAGCAAAGTAAATGCTTTTGCCAACAAAATCTCACCTTGGAACAGAGCAGCCTGACCTGCGATGAAACAGTTGGGACGAGAAGTATTTTAGTCAGACTTATTCTTGGAAGTTTGTGATGTAAATTGTTGCCATGATAGATAGAAATGGGATGAACTAGATTAATAAAATAATGACAGGACAAAGTGTCTTTAAAAGTTTAGGATGACTCAATGGATTGTATGCCTCTACAGAATAATTAAAAAGCCAAATGCACAAAACTAGCACCAACTAATTTTCTGTGCTTTACTGCTGTGTAAGTTCAAGAGCTACTATTTCAGTACCCAACTTCATGTATACTGTAGTAGTTTAACATTAAGCTTCTATCCTATGAGCCAGCAGTGTGGTCTGGTGGCCAGGAGGGCCAGTGCCATTCAGGGGTGTATTAAAGGGGCTGTGGTTAGTAGGTCGAGAGAGGTTCTCCTGCCCCTCTATTCTGCCCTGCCGAGGCCACGTCTGGAGTACTGTGTCCAGTTCTAGGCCCCCCCAGTTCAAGGAGGACATAAAACTGGTTGAGAGAGTCCAGAGCAGAGCCGTGAAGATCATTAAGGGAATGAAACATCTCTGTTGTGAGGAGAGACTGAGGGGAGCTGGGGCTCTTTAGCTTCGAGAGGAGTAGACTGAGAGGTGCCCTTATTCATGTTTATAAATATGTAAAGGGTGAGTGCCAAGAGGATGGAGCCAGGCTCTGCTCAGTGATGCCCAATGACAGGACAAGGGGCAATGGGTGGAGGTTGAGGTGTAGGAAGTTCCATGTAAACATGAGGAGGAATTTTTTCCCTGTGAGGGTGACAGAACACTGGAACAGGCTGCTCAGGGCGGGGTTGTGGAGTCTCCTGAAAGGATGTAGTGGAGAGGTTGGTGCTGGTCTCTTCTCACAAGTAATTAGTGATAGAACAAGAGGGAATGGCTTCAAGCTGTGACTGGGTGGGTTTTGTCTAGATATTAGGAAACACTTTTTCCCAGCAAGAGTGGTCAGGCATTGGAATGGGCTGCCCAGGGTTGAGTCACCAACTCTGGATGTATTTAAAAGTCATTTTTATGTGGCACTTAGGGGTATGGTTTAGGGTGCACTTCGTAGAGTAGGGATATGGGCTGGACTTGGTGATTCTGAGCGTCTTTTCCAACCAGAGTATTTCTGTGGTTCTGTAAATAGATAGCAGCAGTGGGGCCTGATCTCTGTCTAGGGGAGAGCTGTTGTCCCCTTGTTCCCTTATCCAGAGGGGTGGGGGAACAATT
>WBNM01044364.1:0-26076 GCA_013399055.1 Ramphastos sulfuratus | reverse complement strand
ATGTCTCTCCATCTTAGAGATAAAAATGTCAATCGGAACAGTGTTGAATGCCTTGCACAAGTCCACATAGATGACATCAGTTGGTCTTCCCACATCTACCAGAGCTATAACTCTGTTCTAGGAGGCTACCGGGTTAGTAAGGCACAGTTTTACCTTTGTGAAGCCATGCTGGCTGTCACTGATCACCTCATTTTCCACATGCCTTGACACAGTTACCAGGAGGATCTGCTCCTTGATCTTACCTAACACAGAAGTTTGGCTGACTGATCTGTAGTTCCCTGGGTTTTCTTTGCTCCCCTTTTTAAAAATGGGGTCTATATTTCCCTTTCTGCAGTCTGTGTGAAATTTGCCAAACTGCCATGACTTCTGAAATATGATGGCTAGTGGCCTAGCAGCCTCAGCCACCAGTTCCTTCAGGACTCAGGGATGTGTTTTATCCGTGCCAAGGGACTTGTGCATGTTCAGGTTCTCTAGGTGTTCTCAGACCTGATACGGTTCTACTGCTTCTACTGAAGCAAAAAAAGTTCTTGTGTACTTCAGCCTTTTCCATATCCTCTGTAACCAGGCCACATATCCCACTGGAGAAGCCTCACATTCTCTCTGCTTTTCCCTTTCTGTCTGAGATACCTATATTCTGTTACCTTTAATGTCTCTTGTCTTTAGTTATCTTTTTATATTATTGGGTATGTATGACAGCTATGCTAGCAAAGGGCCTTCATGGGATGCTGCTTGCCTTACCAGCACAGCTGCTGAATCAAGCACTAACAATGCTTCAGTGAGTCTGCATTTGGTACAATCAAATTTTAGGTAGACTTCCAGTGCCTAAAAGCTTGGAGGAAGAAAACCATTTTTTGTGTTGGCAAAAGCCCTTATGTGGATTCAACTACACCAGTGGAGTGCTAATACACGTTGGGGAGAAGATGTAGCTGAAGTGGAAGAATTTAATCTGCTGGCAATATCCTGTGTCCTTGCTGCAGGGTTCTGCTGGCATAGGACCATCTACAGAGGCTCCACAATGTAACTAGGCTGGCAGTGCAGATCTACTTCTGTGAAAGTGCCAGTCATGCTGCTAGTACTGTGTAATTATTCCTTCTGTCAAAGGAATGTTAAAAATCTTACTATTTAACAATTACTACTAAACTTTTGTACATAGTTACATAGTTAACATACATAGTTACATAGTTGTACATAGTTGTTATTGTTAATTGCTGATCACTTTAGTGGAAAAACAACTGATGTGATCATTCAGTGGGTGTTGTGGCAAATTGTCTGAGTGGGTTCATCAACATCTGTCATTACTGTCCACAGGAGCAAAGTTTTTGAAGAGCCCTGAAGTGTAATACCTCTTTTATCTTTCTGATTTTGGAGCCTGAGCTTGCCTTCCAAAACACCAGAAGGAAGGGTTAAGAAACCTAGCTGTTTAAAGCAAGATGGGCACAGCAAAGATCGGAGTTGCTGCTCAGCACAGTGCCAAGTGAAAGATAGGGTGCTTCTTTCACTCTTGCAGTCTTAGTCTGTGATCAATAATGATGTGGGAACTTAACAATTTTTTATGTTAGTCTTGGAAATTGTATTTTTTGGTCTTATATTGGAGAGCTCCGAAGACCTGTTTCTCAGTTCTCTAGCCACAGAGTTAACTAGAGTATTAAAATTCAGAAATGGAATCTTGCGATTCAACAAAATTGCTGTGTATACTCACAGGTAGCCTGATACTGACTGTGTAATTCAAATTGGTAGGAAACCAAGCCTTTCTCATGCTGAGAGGCTACATTTTGATTTATAATAAAAATAAATCACGAAACGCAGAACATATTCTAAACTGCAAGTGAAGAACATTTTTAGCATTTATGTCTTATATAGGAATTTTAAGAAATTCTCAAATTATTTCTACTTGTAGTAATGAAAAACTGAATTTAGGGTTTTGCTAATGGATGTAGGCTTTGCTATTGCTGCTTTGACCCTTGTTAGAGGTTCCAGTTACCTTCTGTGGGCTCTTCAGAGGTGATCCAAAGTACATAAGTGGTTTATTGGCCCCGCATTAGAATCTCGTGTTCTGCTCCTGTATTTTAATAAGGAATTGTTTTTCTCTTGAAGTACGCTCACTGCCAAAGAAATTTGTGTATTTTATTTCAAAAGGTAGTGTGGCAGCTTCATGACTGTAGCTAGTTTTTGTTTTCTTTCTTTAGAAAGAGAAGAATCTGTAGCCTCATAAAGTATATGTAGAATTATGCTTTAAAAATTTTATGGTAACTTCTCTTACTTTAACATGTCTAAGGAATGTAGTTTAATTTCTACTGCAAGGAGTTAAAAAACAAACCTCAGACTCTAGAGCTGGACAGGGTTACTATTCTATGACCAAACTGTGGAAGACATACATTTTTACAGTGAAATGTGTATGCATCAGTGTAAAGTGTAGAGAGAGCACCAGAATGTGAAGTATTCTTTTTAATCTCCTTGAACCAGTTGAAACCATTATTTCTCCTGTTGAGTTTTCTGAAGAACTGAAGGAGACAAGACTTAGCTATGGAAGGGGAACCCCATAGCATAGGACTGAAAGTGAATTCTGAAAAGGAGGAAAATAACAGGATGAAAGAAATTATCAAGTGCAAAAGGAATTAAGAAAGGAAGACAGATAAAAGATTGTAATTGAGAACCATAAACTTCATGTCATTTTGCAGCAGCATCATGGAGTACTTGTGTCTTGTGCCTGTGGGTGGTTTTGGTGTGTTTTTGTTTGGGTTTTGTGGTTTGGTTTTTTTGGGGTTTTTTTGGGTGTGGTTATTTTTTCAATAGGTAAGATTTGTTTGTTAGTGTGCTTTCTTAGTTTGTTAGTGTGCTTTGTTAGTGTGCTTATAATCACTGTATCAGCAAAGCAGATGAACTCTGCCTTATATTAGTTATGTTAGAGGTAATTTATGAGGAGAGGGCTGTTTGGTATGTCTGAGGGGAGACCCTGCCTTTATCCCACTACAATATCAGTTTTCTGGTTATGTGAGGCATATGCAATGTCTTACAGCTTCAATAAGTTAATGATCAGTTGAGACTGTCAGCTGTGCTTTATGTTGTTTGAAAACCTAGAAATAAGAACTGCAAAGAAGTTCTAGCCTTCTGTTCACAAATGTAGCATTATTTTGAAGCCAGTTCCTACAGAAGAAAATATTACCAGTGCATAAACTTAAAGTAACTATTTAATCTTATTTTGACTTTGGTATTTGCTTGATGACATCAGTTCTTTACATTTTATTGGGTTTGGTTGGAGTGGAAAAGAGATGGTAAGACTTCATGAATCAATGAATCAATATAAATACAGAAGTTTTGAAGGAGATAGGTAGAAAATAATTATAGGAGTAGCTAACTTTCATTTAACAAATTAAACAGAAAGCAGTAAGAATGGCAGAATCATGGAATATCTGAGATGAGAAGGGACCCTTGGAGGTCATCTGATTCACATCCCATGTTCAAGGACCACCTGGAGCCGGTTGTACACAGCCACATCTGTATGGCTTTTGAGTATATCCAAGGGTGGAGACTCCACAGCGTACCTGTGTTAGCGTATAGTCACCATCACAGCCGTATTACCATTGCAGGCTTTGTTAAAAAGACTCTCCATCTTTCTTATAGGCCCCACTAGAGTACTGAAAGGCAATAATAAGGTATCTCCAGAATGTTCTTTTCTCCAGACTGAACAGATGCAACTCTCAGCCATTCCTCATAGCACTTTTTGTGACCCACTGTTGTGGAGGTGGGGAATTAATGTGGCTGAGTCGGGAATTACGGAATTGTTTTATTTTCCCGAAAGCCCTGCCCCCAAAACTATATACAAAATTAGATTTATTTACAGGTTCTAATTCAATCGGGAATTCTTCAAAGGATGTTATGGACANGCCAATTCATATTGGGTGCAAAAACCCAGCCAACCTCAAGCCCGATTCCCAGCGCGGGCTTCTACACGGGTCAGTACACCTGTGGAAAGGTGCCTTTTGCTGTTCCCCCTTCAAGCCTGCAAGGTGATGGTGGTGTGAACAGTTTTCATGCCTTCTTCTCCCCATTCCAGTCTGCAGGGGAGGGGAGAAGGGAGGAATTTGGAGTGTTCTGGAACACCTACCTCTGGATCTACTCTTAATATTTCTGTGTCATTCTTGAACTGTGAAGGCTGTATCTGGATGCAGTACTCCAGGTGGATATCTTATGACAACAGAGCAGATGGGGAGAATCACCTTCCTTTACTTGCTGACCACAATTCTTTTGATGCAGCCTAGTATACAGTTGGCTTTCTGGGTTGCAGGTGTGCATTGCTGGTACACGTCCAATGTTTTTATCTGCTAGGATAGGCTATCCTAGCAAGATCTTCTTTGCAGAATTGCTCTTAATCTGTTCATCCTTTGATGTGTACTGATACTGGAAATTGGCTTGACCCAGATGCAGTGCTGATTCTATGAGGTTTGCACTGACCCACTCAGGCATGTTCAAGTCTTCTGGATGGCATCCTTTCCCTCTGGCAAATCAACAGCATCGCTTAGCTTGGTGTGTTTCCAAATTTGCTGAGGTTGCACTCAATCCCACTAACTATGTCACTGATTAAAATATTGATTAGTTTTGGTCCCTTTATAGACCCTTGAGGTACACCACTATACTGCTTTCTCTGTCCCGCTAGACTAGTTTCCACGTGAATGTTGAGCCACTCTTGGAATTGAGCTTCATTGACTCTCTGGATGTTAGCATCCAGTTGTTATCCATCTAACAATGCATGCTTCAATCCTGTATCTCTCCAATTTGGTCGCACAAACGTTGAGGGACCAGGCAACTATAGACCAGTCAGCCTTACCTCCATTCCCGGAAAGGTAATGGAGCAACTTATCTTTGATGCTGTCCTTAAGCATATCAAGGACAAGAGGGTCATTAGGAGCAGTCAACATGGGGTTACCAAGGAGCAGTCATGTTTGACTAACCTAATAACCTTTTATGAGGACATAACTGAGTGGATTGATGATGGTGGAGCACTGGATGTGGTTTATCTTGGTTTCTGTAAAGCATTTAACACTGTCTCCCACAGCATCCTTCTGGCTAAACTGAAGCAGTGTGGTCTGAATGATCAGGTAGTGATGTGGAAGGAAAGAAGTCAGAGAGTTGTGGTCAATGGGATGGAGTCTAGTTGGAGGCCTGTATCTAGTGGAGTCCCTCAGCGGTCAGTACTGGGACCAGTTCTGTTCAATATATTCCTCAGTGACCTGGATGAGGGCACAGAGTGCACTGTCAGCAAGTTTGCTGATGATACCAAGCTGGGTGAAGTGGCTACCACACCAGAAGGCTGTGCTGCCATTCAGTGAGACATAGACAGGCTGGAGGGCTGGGCAGAAAGAAATGTAATGAAATTCAGCAAGGGCAAGTGTAGAGTCTTGCAGAGACTAGAGAAAGAGCAGCCCCAGGTATCAGTATAGGTTGGCAACTGACCTGTTGGAAGGCAGCAAAGGGGAAAAGGATCCGAAGGTCCTAGTTGATGGGAGGTTGACCATGAACTAGCAGTGTGCTCTTGTGGCCAGGAGGGCCAATGCCATTCTGGGGTGTATTAAAAGGGGTATGGCTAGTAGGTCAAGAGAGGTTCTCCTGCCCCTGTATTCTGCCCTGGCAAGGCCACATCTGGAGTACTGTGTCCAGTTCTGGGCCCCCCAGTTCAAGAGGGACATAGAACTGCTTGAGAGAGTCCAGCACAGAGCCACAGAGATGGTGAAGGAAATGGAACATTCCTCTTATGAGGAGATACTGAGGGAGCTGGGGCTTTTTAGCTTGGAGAAGAGGAGACTGAGGGGTGATCTTGTCAATGTTTATAAATACGTAAAGGATGAGTGCCAAGAGGATGGAGCCAGGCTCTCCTCGGTGATGCCTGATGACAGAACCAGGGCAATAGGTCCAAGTTGAGTCACAGGAAGTTTCATGTAAACAGGAGAAGGATTTTTTTCACTGTGAAGGTGACAGAACACTGGAACAGGCTGCCCAGGAGGGTTGTGGAGTCTCCCTCTCTGGAGATAATGAAAACCTGCCTGGATGTGTTCCTGTGTGATCTGGTATAGGAGATCTTGCACTGACAGGGGGATTGGACTAGATGATCTTTCGAGGTCCCTTCCAGCCCCTCACATTGTGTAATTCTGTGATACCAAACAACTTCCAGGAGTCTAGGTGGATGATGCATGTAGCTCCTCTCTTGTCCACTGTAGACACCCTGTTGTAGAAGAATTTGGGTACAATTTTAAGGGAAGTTGTTTGTCATCCTTCAATATAATGCTCCCTGTAGCTGAAATACTCTTCTAAAAGTACCTACAAAAACTTAAATGTGAGCACTTATTGATGACTTAGTGTCTAATAAATTTACTTCTGCTATATTTTGACTGTTGGTAGAGTGGATGGTATGTACCAGGTTTTCTGGGTTTTGGTTGATTTTTTGGGAGGGGGTTGTGTGGGTTTTTTTTTCCTTTGGGTTTGTGTTTTTGTTTTGTTTTTTGTTTTTTGTTTTTTTTTTTGTTGTTTTTTTTTTTTAATAGAATGAGGGAGAAGACTGAATCAGACAGGACCATTGTCTTGAGGTGTTTTTCTTAAAAGGCTATATTTTCAGTGTGGGTCTTAAAGAATATTTCCTAAAGAGTGAAGGAAAAAGTTATTGCTTGGTTATCTAACTGTACCTGCTCACATAATGGCTCTCATATTTGCTGACCATACACATTTGATATAGGTTCTCACTTCTTTCTGTTACTTAAGCAAATAAAAAATATAAAGGTTTCCCCTTTGAAACCTTTATATAGAGAATATGACAGAGAGCTTGAACACAGTAATATATATTTATTTTTCTCATGTCTTCCTGTCTGCTGCAGTTTGATAAAATCCCCTTACTTCAGTTCTGCAGAAGCTGATATGAAACAGTGCTCTTTACATTTTAGGTCTCTAAATTACTTCTTGCTAGATGGTTTTTTAGAATACCTCTATGGAGATCAAGTGAATCTGTTGATAATATTACTGGTACTGGTGCTGATTTTTTTTTCCCCCAGGTATTTACTTACAGTACAAGAGAAGACAACTATTGTAGTTGCAACCCAGTATAGCATTTTTTCTCACTGTTCATACACAGTCATGTCTAAACTTTTAGTTCATTGCTTTTCAACAGATACTGAATACTCTGTCACACATCTGTTTAAGAACAGAAGAATGCTTTTTTAACTCTAGGAATTCAGAAGTAGACTTTAAAGTAAGCCACATGTGTTTGTAAACTCAAGTTTACATGTGTTTGTGACTCAAGTTAGTTGTAAGGTGATAAGTGGGATTGTAAGATTTAGTAACTCTGTCTCTAGAAATGAGATTGAAAATAATTCCAAATTTTAAGTCCTAGTTAATGAGTTCTTTATAGCTAGGACTTGCATAGGATGTTTGAAGTGAAAAATTATGTACTGTCTCTCAAAACTCGTAGGAGGTCTTGTTTGGAGAAACAAGTGCTGTGTTTTTCATATATTGATTTTTGCATTTTGGTTAGTGGGATACTAGAGAAAAAAAAATATGGTAATAAAATCTACATCTAGGCAATGCCTTGTGCTGAATAGTAAATTCAGCACAATGTATTGCCTAGATGAATTTACTATTCCTTTTCTCCATTTGCAAATATGAAGAACTCCTGGTTTTGCAAGAAAATGGTTGGTGAACCACCAACGCTTTTAAAATCACTGCTATGGCTAATTAATGCAGTCACTTATGCATGCATCATTGCACTCTGCATTTCCACCTTCCTCTCAAAGTGGACATAGCCCTTGCTCTGTAAGTAATGTTAATAATTGGTAGTAAGACAGACCTTTTACTTACTCTTTTTTGAGCATACTTCTTACGGCTAGTGTGTAGTTTTTAATTAGCTGCTAATGAACGTGCCTAGTAGACAAAGCAAAGAGGGAAATTTTTAAGTAACATGTCCCCAATAGTCCAAGTTCTTTAGATGTTAAGCTCCACTTCCAGAAATAGTGCTGGTTAAACTGTTTCTTAATTAAACATAGCAGGAGGTACCTGAATAAAGGAAATCTTCACAGGCTGCAGGAAGGGATAAGTACAAGAATGGAAACAATTTAACTTCATTTCCCTATTTTGGCCTTCGCACATCCACACTGTAAAAGGAGGTAAATTAAGCTTACTGTTGGAGAAGGGAGGAGGTTCTCTCCACAAAACCAGTTTGGAAGAGGTAAATCATTTTATTCTTAATCAATTGCACACCACAACTAGATAATGCAGTGTGATAACACACCTGGGGACAATGCCACAAATGCAGTACTGTGCTGCTGATGCTTGTGGTCTCATAACTATAATGCGGGTGACTAACCAGGTTTAACAGAAGGGAATGTCTAAGATGCCATCTCTCTGAGAAAACCTGCCAAAACTTTAGGTTATCTCCTGATATGAAAAAACATGCTGGAAACTACTACAAAGTTTTGATACAGTCTGTGAGAAGAGAGATGTCCTCTTGTTCTTTAGAGGCTTGATCAGAAAAACAACAATAAAAAAAAAAAATCCCCAAAACTATAGTCCTGCCAGACTTTATAGTGCTCTTTACTGGTGCTTCTTCAGTTAAGTGATTTTGTGGGAGGTGCTTGAACTACTTCAAACAAAAAATAATTCTTAATGCTTCTTTTTTAAGTTGTCGTAAAAAAATTAAAATAGAAGAAAAATAACTACTGTTCTCTTACTGTGGTGGGTTGAAGTTACTCCAAAAATAATATCACCAGAGTAGCTCATAAGGCTTGGGAGCAAAATGAAGCTATATTTTACAAGCAAACTAAAATCTAGAAGTATAAAATACAATATATATGTACAAAGTATATTCACATATATTTACAGGTATTTTACAATTCAGAAATAACACAGAAAAAAACCCTTGAATTGTTCACCCACCCATCTGGACAAGGGAAAACGTAACTAGCTCTCTCCCAAGAGAGAAATCAGAAAGGCCTCGCTACTATCTACTTAACCATAAACAAGAGTCTCAGCCAAGGTCAGTGAAGCTATGCAAAAGTATCAGCCAGAGTGGAGAAAGGGAAGAAAGAACAGTTTGTGCAGTATATTACATATTAAACCAGCAAACAAACGGAATGATACAGGCATATCTGTTGTTTTTCTTTTCATCCAATAACCTATTTTATTTACCTTTTATTATTTTTTCTATTCAGCATCTTTGGAATTTTCCTTTTTCTTGTTTAGAATTTAAAACGAGGCTAGAGGGTTAGTTTTAAATCACCACACTTAACCTTGCTTTTTAAATATACTGAAAAGTTGGCAAGGATAGTGATCAGATGTACATATATGCAGTGAAGACTAACAATTCTTTTATACACCACATGAAATGAAGCTTGTGGCTTTATAGAATTGATTGAAAGTATTGTGGTAAGTTTTAAGGTTTTTCTTCTGTGTCAAAAAGAAGTGAGGGTTGCATTGTAGTTGTGGCAGCAGAATAGTAAAAGATCAGTATGTCTAGTTGAAAGTTCTTTAGTCTCTGTCACTTGTGTCTGCATGCATTTAGAAATGGTTCAAGGCATGTTTTGTGATGGAAGTGAAATGGAAAGTGTCGGGGTCCAGTATTTATCTAAATAGTAATAACTGAAGTCATCCAGCAGATGTTGTGCTGCTATGGTTGACAGTTTGTCTTTTAGAGTCATAGGACCTATGGAAGCAGATAAAATATTTTCTGATTTCTATGAGTTATTTTGGAGTACCTTGTGAATATTGTAACCTTTAGCCTAGGTGTGAGTTCAGTAGCTGTCAGCAGTACCACAACAATTTTGTCTGCTCTTACAGGAACACTAGTATTCAGTAGGTCAAACTGTCTAGCTGAACTCATCTTGTTCAGAAGTTTGCTCATCATGTCCCCTCTTTGATCCTATGAATTGGGTGGTACTCTGATTTGTTTCATGGTATCTACCTTTGTTGCAGATGAACCCAAAAACCAGACAACAACAGCTATCCAAAGTATAGATTTATTACAATCAAAAATTACCTGGCACTCCAACAGACCAAAATTAATTACAAGTTTGGATGTCAGGAAGAAATACCCTACTATTGCAACTCATTCGTAAGTTTTAGGAATATTCCGTTTAGACGGATGAACTGGAATGGATGCATGTTCACTTGTAAAAGGAAAAACCTCCCAGTCAGGTGTACCCAGAAAGGGGATCACTTGCCTAAAAGGAGATGACGGCCCACTCAAGGATATATCCAGAAGAAGTATTTACTCACCAAGGGGATGATGAAGGCTTGCTCAATCTCAGGAGGTTTCCTTTGGCAGTGTTCTGAGCCACAGAGAAGATCTCTGGCTGCAGACCTGCTGCTCCAATGATAATAGATTGAATTGCTCTTTGGGACTTCATTTATACCCTTGTTGAATTTGAGTGGCGATCATGCTAATTAGTTGGGGGCAGGTATATGACAACCATAGGCAAAGGGCCCAAAACAATGTAATCAAGTTCTAATGTTTGTTGAAGATTACCATGTTTTGGCAAGGCTTTACCTTGGTTGTTGTCAGACCTTTCTTGAAACAGCTTCACCTACCACAGCCTTCAGCAAAGGGATGGTGAGGTCTGACCAAGGTGGAGAGTTTTTTTCTGTCTTCAATTTGTATGCGTAGACAAAAGGCAGCAGAAAAGTGGCAGAACATCTGTTTGCCTGTAGCAGACTAAAGGGGAGCAATGTATAAGCTAAATGTGATTTTGAAGCTTAATTTTCCATAATAAATCTATGCTGAGCATTTTGGGAAAGTGGTTAGCTTAACTTGGAAAATAATAATAAAAGCATACAGCTTTAACTAGAAAATATTTTTAATATCTAAAATATGAGGAAGGAATTTTGTTATAAGGATTGTGTTTCTAAAATTGCTTGCAGGTTGTTTTGCCAGATTGATTACAGGGTTGTATCTCCACTCATTGCAGTACTGATCTTGTAAGCTGCTTTTGAAGCAGATGGAGGTATTTTAATTGATTAATACTACGTTTCTTGTTGGAAGTTTCATGACTTTATTGAGGCTATTTGGCATAGCTGGATTTAAACCTCAAAGTTATTTTTTAAGCACAGTGATTTTTTTTTCCCCAAAGGCTTGACTGGAATGAGATATAAATGTAATTGTACTAAATATGAAATTTTTCGGTGTCTTTGTGTCTTTTCAATTTGAAAATACAAACTTTCTTACTGTTTCAAATTGGAGGAGAAGAGAGGACTGAGTTTGAAAGAGTCTTGCCAGTGAAACTTGTAATTTCCCAAATTCTTCTATAGAAAGGGAAAGTTTCTGGGCCCTCTTCTGCTCCACGATGTAATACAGCATGTTTAAAATGTTGCGACAAAGAGGTGATGCTAGACTTAAATAAATGAAAGAATTCACTGTTGACTCTCAATAGTTAACCAAATTTCTCCTTCTTCTTCCCAAACTATGTACATTGTTCTTCTGGGGATGGCAATACTACTGAAAACAGCAGCAGCAGTTGCAGGCTCAACATCTTTCCCATGGCCATGGACCTCCAGTGCCTCTAACACCACATCCATCAGGACTTCAGCCTCCCGGGATTACTCCACTTGGGAGCAGTGCTGGCCTTCTTGCCCTTTCTAGTGCTTTGGGTGGGCAGTCTCACTTGGCAATAAAAGATGACAAGAAGCACCATGATGCAGAACACCATAGAGGTGAGAGGCATGGCAGGCCTGATTAGGACATTATCAGATTTGTGCATTGCTGCAACTTATATGCATCTTTAAAGAATTTGAGGTATGAGGAAAAAAACATTTTCAAACTTAAAAATGTCTGCATACATAGCACTGAAATAAAATTCAGCTTGTAATTTTTCACTGTTTTAAAAGGGGATCGCTAAATGTCATGTGCTCTCACATAGTTTGCAGAGCATTATGACGTCCTACTAAATGCTTAGTTGTAAGACCAGTGGCCTGCACCATATTGTGAAAAACTGTTTAACTGCATACTGGGTAATTTTTTCAAAGAAAGTAGTGTTGTTAAATAGGTGAGTGGGAAGGTAGAGGGAAAAGGAAGTTAAATTTTGAAGTGAATGTGTTCAAACAAAAGATTTAGATAATCACATCTGTTACTTTATAGGCTTAAATTCTAGTACACAGATATTTGGCAAAATTGCACTTGACTAATTTTTGAAAAGAAAATAATTTAGTCTGTCATGAAATAAACTTAGGCTTCATGTATGGTTAAACTGTAAATCCTGTTTACAAAATACTGTAATTTTCAGGAAATCACTGTATTAGGAATGTGCAATGACTTACATAAATAAAAACCATTTTAAAACTGTTTGTGGCTTGTGTTCTAATTTTCCTCCCCTTTTTTTTTTATTTCTGTTCTTTCCTCTGTGTCTGAACGGGCATGTCTGTGCATTTCTTGGTTACTGCGGGAACAGACAGAGAGCCGGGCACAGTAAGTACCAACATTCCTACTAATGTTTCCACTTCTATGTAGTATAATAATCAGAAGTTGCACTGCTCAGTCTTCATCTTAATCAGTTTCATCATACTGGGCATATGTGCTTTCTGTTAAGATGTCTCTTGGTTTATGCAGAACACCCAAGTAATTCTTCTTGAGGACTGCATGAACCAGGTTTGTTGCTGAGCAGAATGATTTTGTGGAAACTCGGAACGGTGATTTAGTCATTGTAGGAGTGGGGAATTGAATATCTACTGCAGCTCAAAAGTATAACATTGGTCAGAGTTAAGATATTTACAGTAGAATTTTCAGGAATTGGAGTTGCAGAACAGGTGAGAAATTTAAAATTTATGTGTCATATTTGATCCTAGGACTTTCTTTAACTGAATTAGTTAAATGAGTACTAATGGTTTTACTGCTTAATTTGTGCTTCAAGTGTAGCTTTCAGGGCAGTACTTTCTTTTTCCCTTCAGATTTAAGCGATAATAGAATTGGTCTCAGACAATCTTATAAAAAAACCAGCCAAAGAACGACTTTGCAAAGTCTTTTTTTTATACTGTTGTATTTTGAGTGATATTGGTATATTTATCTGTTGGAGATGGGCATGAACTTTCAAGTAATTAAAAGTAATAAAGCTGATTCTGATAGTTGATGTCATAGGTCAATTTGGGCTTTATTCTATTTCTTTTTATCAGTTAGGAAACAACTAGGAAGTACTTGACAGGTACATTCATGACACTAAACATCTGTATTTTATTGCTTTTTTTAATATGAGGGCTTGACAATTTACTAGGACCTGTGTACATTTTGTGACAGTCTTTTGTTTCTAGCTTGCTAAGCAAGAAACCCTTATTTCAAGTTTCTTAATATTATTAGCATAACTGTGGAAATAGCTGTAAGCTGGATTTTCCTCAAGCCTCAGAATTAAGAACATATTTTTTAGAGTGGTACATAAGTTGGTAATAGCAATATACTTCATACATGAACTGCTGTAATTGCTTGGTCAAATTTAAATTCTAGGACTATGTATACAGTGGCAGGTGAGTTTTGGCTAATAGAGCTCTAACCATCCAAAACTGGGTCATGTTGTGGCAATGCAGATACCCCTAATGTTGTGACAATATGGCTGTAGGTAATGAAGCCAGGTGGATTGAGTTCTGCACCTGAAGCTTAATAAAGGTTTTAGAGACACCAATATGAAGTGACTTTTATGTCCACATTTTATTTTACTTTTTTCTCTGGGAAACATACTAGCAGAATTTGTCAAACTTAGGTGTTAATTTATCACTTCTCACTAGTATCTCGTTTGGACATCATAGAAATTTAGATATTCTGAAGAATTATATTGTATCAGTAAAAAATTTGTATACAGTGAAGTCTGATTTCATTATGTGCCTGGGATTTACACTAAGGTTGATGTTTATGTTTTATCCTCATGAAAAATACTGAGCTTGTTTTCCAAGACAGGAAGTACTCATAAATTTTTCAGGTATTTTTTTTTTTTACTTCATAGTTAAGAATGAATGTTGGTATTATTTTGTAAAGCAAATGCTCTTTTCTTACAGTAGAAAAGTATTTTCTGTCCTTACTATCTGTCCTATTCTTGTTCTCCCACAGAACAAGAATATGAAGAAGGTAATGAGCAATTGATTTCTACTCTGTAGTTGATATTATATGCAAGTTGTTGCATTTGTGCATTAGTGCTTTCAAGAGAGGGGGAAAAAGTCGTAAAAGGAGTTACATGAAAATGTAGGGTACTCTTTAGTGTAGCTTCTTGGCCTTCGTGAAGAAAGTATCATTTTTGCAATATTTAGCTTGTAATTAAAAAACTTGAATTCATTTAATCAATTTTATCTTTTTGATGGCTCTGTCAGCTTAAAAAACAAGTCAGATTTTACATTCTTGATGCAAACCACAAATTGCTTACACGTAAGATCTGGGAGATGCTGGGTTGCAGTTCAGTTGGTAGCAGTTGAAGCATCGTGAAGTTGATGATGGACAAGAAGATTGGGGTGATCTGGTAAAAATTTTTATGAATACCTTGATGATGACAAACATGAACTAGAAAATACTGAAATCAAGAGGCCTTTATTCCTGTTGATGTCTCCTGATAATTGGATCAGTGTGGAGAGTGAGTGATTTAAAGCTATTTAGGCTTCTAGATTTCTGTGCTTCTAATATAAATATACTAGTTTAAATAATAACTTTAAATAGTGGACAAGGAAAGGATGAAGTCAGTAGCTTTACATCACCTGGAATTTTGAGCAAAATCTACTGAATTTGTAAGTCAACTTTTGGGTTTTTGACGTGTTCAAAAGACACATAATAAATGGAAGCCAGTGATTTTTCAGCTGTCTGCAATGTTCTTGCATCTTACTAGGGGCTGGTTAAATGCTAGTCACTTTTCCAGCACCCACTACATTTCTGTCACTGGTCCTAACAATGAGTAGTGGGACTGCTGAGCAACTGATATTTTAGTTGTAGATGTTAGACTTGATTATATTTTGCTTACTCAACAGTGTATTTGCTCCTGTCTGCACAGATTATCTGTAGGTAGCATTTGTGTATGGTGCAGGAGCACAGATCCAGTGTAGAAGTGGTTAAATAAATGCAGTTACACTTGTGATGCAGGCGACCACAAGCTGTCAGTTGTAATGGCAGGTGGTTGCGGTTAATTTGGACGCATGGTGAGTCAGTGAATAACCAAGCATGGAACCAGTGTATGTGTGTCTTTGGAGGAAAGGGCAGTGAGAGAGATTAAGAAATCCCACATTAGAGGTGGTCTTAATGGGAGTGAGGTGTGCTTGAACCATGAACACAGATGTGACGCAAATACTGTTAATAAATTACTTTAATAATCATCAAAAAGTTAATAGTTCTCTATCTTCTACTGAGTTGTCTGACTATATTTTAATGAGGACTACATGATACTGTGCACTTTCAGCCTCTACCTCTGGGACACATACCTGTGGTTTGGAAGTAGGCCCTATGAGGAATGGCTTGACAGTGATTATACAGCAAATATGAACTCAACTGGAACAGAAATGAGGAAAGGTGGCTTTTGGTAGGCCATCCTCACTGTTCCCTAACATTAACATTATGGTGGTAAGATATATCAGTAGTCCAGGGATATAACAACTCCTCCAAGCTCTTGTTTTAATTTATTTCTTTTCTTTCTTTTAGTGTTCTGTGTCTACAATATTTACTTCCCAAGAATATACATATTTTAATGTTGTTGGGTGAAATCTTTAAATTGTGGTAATAGGTTACAATAGCAAGCTATGTTTTCGTTGTAAATTATATTTTACGTGACTCGAGTCGCAGTTGTTCGAACTTTCTTATATTTCTAAAGGAAATAAACAGGAGTTGGGTTTTTTTTTTAGTTTACTGGTAAATTTTGACAGAATAACAGCATACTCTTACTTGCAACTGCCAGTATAGCTGTTGTGAAATAAGCTGCTTTACCACAGCTTCTAGTGTGGATGTTTTGATTCCAGAAACTAGCGTTTTAGAGTAATGTGGTAAGTTAAGAGAATGGAAGTGCAAATATGACCGTAGGGGAAACACTTTGTGGAATAGGCTTGTGAGAACTGTAGTTTAGTGTAAGTAAGCCATCAGTCTTTTGAGGGAAAATCAAATCTAAACCTTTGTTTGGCTTTCAAACACAATCGGAGCTAGGTCCAACTAGGATTTCCTAGGTATGTTTCACAATTTTGAAATTCTACAAGAAAAACAGCACAGAATATTGTCACCATTGTGTACAAAACCTTCACATTAAACCAGGAAAAAACCAGCCATTGCGGTTACACACATTTGATGACAAAATTTGCAAGCTATTTCTTACACTTCTGTGTTGTAACTTCAAGTAGCAGGGTTGCTAAATTTTCCCAGCTGCTACCACTTTGCCACCTTTCCATTATTCACACTTAATTTTAGCAATTTAAAATGATAGACAGTTTATTCACTTTATTTGCCTTAAATGTTTTATTCTAAGGTCTTCAATAGTACAATAGATTTTCAAAATTATTTCTAAGGGAAGTACCTCTTAAACTATAAGACTTCCCTCATTAAGAAAAGGCATTTGCAGTACTCAAACCTGCAGTCAAGTTTGAATTGACAGCTTGCTGCTTAAGATGTTTCTACTGCTAGAGATACAATGGATTCAATATTAAAATGTCAAAGATGGGCTTCAATGTTTTTACAAACTAGTGAATTTCTGAGTTTCTGTGCATCTGGGAGGAGGTGGGGGTTTAAATTCAAACTTAATTGTCGAGGCAATTAGTTCAGTGATCCAACAAACCCACCTTTTAGCTGCAAAACATTTGGGTAAAGATATTATTTTGAGCTTCTGTATACTAAATTTTGTTAGACTCCCCTATATGCTTTAAGTAAGCTCCTTGGCATTTGTTAGGCTTGAATAGTCATGAACAAAAGAGCTTAGAGTTGGCTTTAAAGTGTAGCTTCTGAAGTAGGAAAAAGAAGGTTCAGACTGCTTTATGTGCCCTGTTTTGTTTCCGTCCTTGGAACTAAACATTGATGTCTGAGCAAAACTACTGTGGTGTTCTTGGATTTTGAAGGGGAAGCTATTCAATGCACAGTTCACGAGCTATTACTATGTATTTGTGATACATTACAAGTTAAGTATCTGTGACTCTCAGGTAGATCTTATTTCCTTTGAGAGCTTACTCTTAACTTATATGTTGGTATTAGGTTTTTCTCTTTTGGGAGATGTGTATGTCAGTAAAAGTGTATTTATTTACTTAAATAAATGTTCACGTAAATGTGTATGTAAGCATGTACTTGGCTTTTAGAAATCAGACTTACCAGGTCTTTGTGAAAGGAGATTTTTTTTTCTCAGCTTATTCATTATTGTTTGCAGCATTAACACATCACTGAACAAACTCCCCTTTTGCATATAATAGTCCTGCACTTAAAAGAACTCATTGTAATACATTTAATGCTTTATCTGGAAGAGAGATGGAAATGGGAATCCCATCACAGGCATGTCAAATTGTCACATGACTGAAAAAATATCAAAAATATCTTTCTATTTGGGTCAACAGTTTGTACTTAGCATACCTTATCACAAATGAAACCAGTCTGTGTAGTTTGAATAGCAGATTAGTCTTTGGTTTTGTCTTTCATATGTATGTGTGCACGTTGGCAACACTTTTTTCAGATAAGTCTGATTAAACAACAGTTTAGCCTTAATTTCACACTAGTAGTGAATGTTATGCTGCTATACTTGATCTTCATTTTAAATACATTTACTTGTGTAAAGACCTTCAGTGGGAGTTTACCAAAGCTAACAAATGATTATAACCTTATTTGATTAATATTTATTTTAAGTCTTAAAGGCAAATAGACATATATCTGTCCATGCCTTTGTGTATAGACATACCAAAGGGTCATCTATTTATGATGGTCTGGAATTGAGCAATCAATTGAAATTACATTTAGTAAAGCTCTTTCATCATATTGGACCTGTATATTTTAAAAATTAAGTTGTTGTTAACCAGCTCATGAATAAAACAGGCAAGCCACCTTCTCCTAAACAATGAATTCAGTTGAATGAAGTAGCTAAACAGATGGTGATTGACAGGTAAACAAAACTTTTGATAAGTTGAGCTGTGAAAATCCAAGCTTCTTGGAACATGTGAATCTGTATGTGTTTGCCTGGACAACTTTGAGTTGAATTAAATAGAATGCAAGACTATGTAGGTCTCATTTTTCTAAAGCATCCATCATGTCTAATTTGAGATTTTAAAGTATATATGAAAGAATCTTGAAAGAAATTTTTGATTGTCCTTTTTTTATTATTATTTTTCAGAGTAATTCTCTATTGGTCCCAGACAGTCTGCGAGGCGCAGATAAACGCAGGAATGGCCCTGAATATAACAATGACATCAAAAAGAGAAAGGTGGATGATAAGGATTCCAGCCATTATGTAAGCAAATCTGTGTCAAATAAATGATTACTTTATTTGCCCATATTGTGTTTGTATGAGGAGTAAAAGCAGTAAAAACCAAGGCAATATGTTTCTATGGCTAATACAGTGGATATGTGCCAGAATTGTTCATATTGTGGGAAGAGTAGTGACTGAGTAGTGTGGGGCTATTGTCAAGTACTACCCTTCAATACAGAATCATGATGAATCAGGAGTAGATGTTTTGAATTCAAAAGTGTTCTGCAGCATTTCTGAGAATCTGAGCAAGAAATCCCTTCTGGAAATCCCAACCCGCAGATTTGTTGGAAATTTAGACTTTTTGTTGATTTGGAGGGCTTTAGTACGTTTTTTCTGATACAAACTATTACCATGTTTAGTAATAACTGCCATTGCAAATTGCCTGTTATGGGGTTGTGCCATCTTACTCAGGTCAGCTTTTGGTTGATATGGCAGAGGGTTCACATAGGCTTTGGATTTCAAGTCTAAATGTTCAGCCAGATCAAAGGATGATACCTAACAGGCTTTAGAGACTGGTGTGAGAGAGTACCATTAAGCAAAACTTAAATCTTTGACATAGCAATAATGTGGCAAATTATCTGGTTGATGTGAATCTAATCACTAATTGCTACTTTCTGGATACTGAAACCCAAAGGAAAATTAGTTAGTACTTTATTTAAATAATCAGTATTTGAAAGGGTAGTTTCTCTCCACCTGTACCCAGAATCTCTTGAGTGGCTATTGGATTACCTGCTGCTGACAGTAGATGGGGTTACTTTCCCCTTTCTGTACATTATGGTGTTGTAGTACTTCTATGTTTTTGCAAATTGTATTCCCAGCAATTTCTATGATCTCACTTTCTTTGCTGAACAGTTTGGCAAAGACCATGTTTCCCATGTTACTTTCTCAACTTTGAGGATTTGATTATATGGGCATTTTTCATTTTAAATACTAGAATATTAAGCATAGTTACATTTTATTTTGATATATAAAAGTACAAAGAAAAAGCTTATCTTTCTTGTTTCTCTTGTACTTCTACTGATAGGAAATTGAAAGGATACTAATGGACTGTAGAAGCGGTTTGTTCTAAACATGTGGTTCTATTTGCCATTCACTTGAAATGAGTTTTGCAGGTAAAGGCATAATCAAAATAAAGAATTGTGCAAGTACAAGGATGTTTGAAAGTTCCAGATTTATTCTAATCTGAAGATCTTTATTTTTAGAGATTCTGCTGGTTTGCAAACACATAGCTGCTGATTTTGAGCTCATTTTAGATAAGACAATTTTATGGATAAGGAAATACTGGTAGGAACTGTTGATTTTTTGAAATAAGGTACAAAATGCAGTTTGTTCTGTTTTTTTTTAATTTTTTTTATTCTGACTAATCTTCATGGCAGGACCTGTATAGTTTCAACCTGCAAGTTTGTTAGTGAGGAGAACAGTACTGATAGGATGACAAAGTCAATGGAGTGCATCTCATCATATCTTTGCAGCTGTTTTTTCCCTATTCAGGGGCAGTATTTCTGGTGCACAAGAGTCCCGCCTATTGTGCTCCCGCATGCTAAAATGTGGCCTAACCTTCTGGGTGATTTATACATTTCCAGAGATAGCAGATAACCAGGATTGAAGCTTTGCTGTAGCTTCTTCTTTTGCACTTTTTGATTGTGCAGCTTCCTCATAGACACCAGTCTGTCTTCAGTGGCACTTTTGCATCATTCATATATTTGCGGTATTTTTTTGAGCAATAGTCAACTGCTAATGCAGAAGGAAAGGACTGAAACTATCTGTTGGGGTGGTTTTGGGTTGTTTAGTTTGTTTTATTTTTTAAAAAAATGTTTATGGCCTGAAGCGAGAGGAACTGCTGTTTCACTTTTTCTGTATCAGTGTTAGGTATGATAGCCCAGACACTTTGAAAACTAGAGATGGGGGACAGTTTGAGCAATCTTGTATGTCTGATTTGTTTGCTTAGAAACTTTCTAACTAAAAGTTTTGTTACTAGAAATGTCAAAACTGCCTACATGAAAATTTTGACAGTCACTTGATTTTATTATTTGCATTGATTTGAGCCAAGACTTACTTTCCAGTTGAACCACCATGTTGCCTTGAGGAAATCACTAGACCACTGTATAGTAAAAAGTGGATCTGCTGGGGCATCCCAGATCATGTTTGGGATAGGGACGAGAAGGAACTTGAGTACCAGCTGTTCTAAGGCACTGGAGCAGCACAGGTGAACACAGATTTTTGTCAGAGTCAAAATGCAGCTTGACAAGGCACAATAAAACTTTTAAGAAATGTCAAGGTGTTTTGTTTTGTTTTAAGTAAAAATACTGAAATGTCTTGGCATTTCTGAAGCTCTTCCTTCCCTGGAGCTTTCAATTTCACAACTTTAGTTTCTGGAAAAGAATAAAAATTGTCCTAACAACTTGACAGAGTTGATTTATCAGTAAAAGGCCCAAAAACTCTAGCTTTCTAAGGTCTGTTGGTTTTTTTAGGTATACACAAGCAGTAATTTCGTTAAGATTAACACTTAAAATTAGCATATGAATATAATGAGTATATCTTTTAGGAATAGTGATAAAGCTGTTTATGATGGCAACAAGGAGAAGTTTTGGACCATTTTGTACTGATGGAGAGATCACCACCTTTTACTTAGTTCTACCTTATTTGAATTTTGTTACTGAAGCAGAAGTAAGGTGCTGGGTTTTTGTGTTCATTGTTTTCACTATTGCTAATAACTTAACTGTTTAGGAAAAACAAAAAAAAATTAGTAGATGTGTAGTTTTTCTCATTTGGGCTGTTAATGTTCTAATTGAAATGAACACTATTTGTTTATTTTTAATAGGACAGTGATGGGGACAAGAGTGACGATAACTTGGTTGTAGATGTATCCAATGAGGTAACTTTTTTCATCTTTGTAGTCTTGACATTTGCCCAAAGATTAAAGGAAAAGTGTATTTAGATTTTTAGAAGGAAAAATACCCCCTCTGTGGATATGTTAAAATATTCACAAATTCTTTTTTGCTTGCATTCTGGTTAATATGCCTTCCTCTGAGCTTTATTTGGTTACTGTCTTCAGCTTTTTTCTTCTGCTTTGTCCAGGTCTGTTCCCTCCACAGTTAACATTTTCACAGCTGCTCTGTAGTGGAGGGAATTAAGAAATGTAGATGGAGGGCTGAGGTTTTTCAAATTACTGTCTTCAACTGAAAAAGAAAGACATTACCTAACTTTGCATTTAATAGGAGGACCACTATTTAAAATATTTTTGGTACCTTAAAAAAAATTAGTATTTTAACATCCTTTGTTGAAGACCTCTTTTGCTAGGAAAGCTTATGTTTTAGAATTATTTCATTCCTGCTTCAGCTGACTTCAGTGGGTTCATCAAAATTTCCATAGGTTGTAATCAGTTTTTTATCTCTTCAGGGCAGGGGTTTGTCAGCAGCGTGAAGGTGAAAGTGACTTGCCTTCACCTTTCTTCATCTTTTATTTCATAAACCAAAGTAATTTAGGAAGTGTGAAAGTAGTGGTGAGGTTGTTCTGCTCTGTGAAAAGCACAGGGTGAGTAGCTGACAGAAGAGCTATCTTCAGCTGCTCCAGGTGCCCAATGACATTGTCCAGGTAGAGAAATAGGTATCCAATCACGGATTTTAGTGATCCTTTCAGAAGCCCTACTTAAAATGTAACTGCTCAATAATGAGTCAGTAGACTTAGTGCTTTCTTGTGAGGACTGCTTCCTCCCTGCTGCTATTCTCATGAGCAAAAGGAGCATAAAGCACCTGCAGAGTTCTGATGGCATCATAGCTTGCTGGACTGGCTATTCAGGCTAAAGTGAATGCACAGAGTGCCTCTGAAATAGAGGAAGATTTAAGTAGCAAGGCAATTGCAGATGGTATTTAGAAAGAAGTGAGGTACAATGGCATATAAAGCATTCATCTTTTCGTCTGAAGACAGAGACAAGTAATGTTTGTATGGCGTAGAAGAGATTATTGAAATATTTGTTGTCACTAACAGGGCATGGAGAATACACATGGAATAAACTGTGTAAACTTAGAGCAAAAAAGACCAACAGTAACTGCAGTGTGTTATGTGTGCTTGCCTTAGTTTGTATTTAGGTATACTTAGCTTGCAGGCATACTTAGCGTTTATTTGGAGCCTATTTATGATTACACGTAGTATAAAATAGAACCGGATTGCTTGCTGTATGAACTTCCTTGTGTCTCTAAATTGATGAAGAGATTTCACCTTTTTCTCTATAGAGAGAACAAAATCTATCATTTGAATGTACTTCTTAAATTCTTCTGGTCTTTTTTTTCCTTACAGACTTTTTAGTGGTGTTTGTGTAGCAATCCATGACACAGTTCTGTGCTGTTCTTCCCTTTCCATTGTTTTAGGATCCTTCTTCCCCTAGGGCAAGTCCCACTCATTCACCACGTGAAAATGGTATAGATAAAACCCGTCTGCTGAAGAAAGATGCCTCTAGCAGTCCGGCATCAACAGCCTCTTCAGGAAGTTCCACTTCTATCAAATCCAAAGAAATTAGTCTTGTGGGTAGCAATCTGTTGTCAAGATAAATACTCTTCTTTCTTGTAAAGTACATTGTAAATTCTGCAACTGCTTGTGGCAAAAAAATACACATGTGGCTTTAAACATTTGAAGCTGAAATAGACTGCTATTTTTTTCAGACTTTTATAATATTGTTCTGCTTTTCTCCTTCAACAATATTTATTGCTTAAATTGTATTTCTTTCATACATTGTTGTTGAGTTGCAAATTTATTACAAAGTACAAGAGCAGCTTAAGCATTAATTTTTTCTTGAGCAATTAAACAAGAGTCTGTATCTAGAAGTTCTCCATGCTTTTCTGAAACTCTTCTAAATAAGCTGTAACTGTTTTGAGTACTTCTCCTGTGTTATCACTAGTAATTTGATCAGATTCTCTTTACCTTTTGTCACAATTTTTTTATGCTATGAACTATGGTGGTATTTTGGTTTTGTACTTAGATTTGAAAAATAATTGACACAATAATGACTTAAAGCTAAAATAAATAGCTGATGCATACTGCATTGTGCTGAAAAAAAATTAGTTCTGGCTTTTTTTTTTCCTTTATTCCAGTGGAAGAAGGAAAAATAACTTCCTATGCTTCATTATTTTAATTTTGGCAGCAATCAAAAAGGTCATCATTTCTGTCTCCTAAGTTAATTTTGTGAGCATTGCATGGATTTATGAAAATTGGCTGAGGGAATAGCTAGTAGGTGCCCAGCATCCCAGCTGCTGTTGTGATAAATTGTATAATATGGCCTGGATTAAAAATAATGCTCATTTAATTTGTTTAATGATAACCAGCATGAAAAAACCAGCACGCCTGTTCTGAAATCCAGCACACCAACTCCTCGAAGTGATGTGCCAACCCCAGGCACAAGTGCAACTCCAGGACTTCGTCCAGGCCTTGGCAAGCCTCCAACAATGGACCCTCTGGTTAACCAAGCTGGTAATGCATTACATCATGTGTTTTTATGGTTTCAAAAGTAATTCTTTTTAAACTTGCAAGAAAATGTTGTTTAAATATGTTACTTTGCTCTCAATATCAAGAGAGCTAGATGAGAAACAGGTGTTTGGATTATCAGAGTTTGAATATCTATCTCTTATCCTTCTTTGTTTTACTTTTGTATATCTGTTTTGCAAATAATTCAGCAACTGAATGCAATATAAAAAGACCTCTCACTGATTTCTGAGACTTGTGCTGAATGCAATCTTTTCATCAGATGAGTCTACTAATACTCGCTTCAGTGTAAATGTTGACAAATACAGTAGAAAGTTTACTTTCTCTATTCAGACTGGTACAGCACAGTCACTTTAGACACATCCTGTCTGTCAGCTTTATTGCGTAATTTGACAATGGAGAAATGTATATAAACAGGGAAATATTAAAGAAATGGAAATGGATAATGTTAGAAGAGATTGTTAGGGGAAACAGTAAGTTCAGGAGAGCTTATTTAGACCAAGTGAAAAGAGATGGTGGTTTTATAAAGTATGACAGTATTTCTTGGCAGTGTATGTGAGAAGGGAAGGTAAGGTATTGTAGGAATAAAAAAGGTCTGTTTTCTTCCCCATATGTGGTAATACATAAATAAAACTACTTGATATCATTGTTCTGTAGCTGCAGGTTTGCGGACGCCATTGGCAGTACCAGGACCATACCCTGCTCCATTTGGAATGGTACCTCATGCTGGCATGAATGGAGATTTAACCAGTCCAGGGGCAGCCTATGCCAGCCTGCACAATATGTCACCGCAGATGAGTGCTGCTGCTGCTGCAGCTGCTGTGGTTGCCTATGGAAGATCTCCTATGGTAGGCCATACATTGCATGCAATCTCAGTTGTGTGAGTTTTGGTTCACTGAGAAGAGCTACATGCTTCATTTATTGCTGTCAAATTCCCAAGTTATAACAGTGCCAAAGGCTTGACAGCTTCACTCTGTTTCACTGTGCTGCTTGGATGGAGAAACAAATTCACACCTTGAAAACAAAGAATCTCAGTGTATTTACTTATGTTTTTCTTTTTTATCCACTTCATTGGTGCTTTGACTGTTTAATAAGTGAAAAAAATTATTTAATGCTTTAAATGAAAAGGTAATTGTGGTAGCTGTAAAGTTATTTAAATGGTGCAGTGAACATCTGCTTTTCTCTTGCCAAAGAAGATTTGAGTTCTGTACAGATGTAACAAACTAATCTCCAAGTATGGAGAAGTCTTCATGTCTAACATCTCTGTCCTTGTACTTTGTGTTGTGTGAACATAAACATGAGTTGGTCGGTACATGTCTTGGGAGTCTGTAGTAAGGCATATTACGAACAGTTGCTATTAGAGTGTAGTAAGTAAATGGAGAATAGCAGGTTATTCTGCTTGACAGCAGCTGTGACTACGGGACTGATTCTGCAAGCATGAGCTGGATGACAGCTATATGCATAGAGAAATTTACGTAGTTGTAAATGTGGAAGATTTGACTTAAGCATGTTATCTCATTTTTGTAGAGAATGGCTGTTTGTTTTGGCAAAGTTTTTTTTTGTGTTTTTTTTTTTTCTCCAAAATGGTAAACAGGGCTTTTATGTGAAAACATGGAAATAAAAAAATTCTAAATGTGCTTCCTAAAACAATGAGAAGGTATGGCGTTTGGAAAAAAAATAAATTTCTATTTCATATACGTATTTGTGGCAGGGCACACCCAAGTCCCTGCCCCACCAGAGGTTTGAATGAGGCACGAAACTGTTCTGCTCCCCCCCATCTCTGGCTCCAGGGGTTTGGAATGTGAAAGAAGTAGGTACCAAGTACCTTACCCCACCCCCAGGGGCTTGAACGGGGGAGAGCAAATCGCCCCAGCATATCTATATGGCAACGGGACACATTATCTAGTGAGACTTCAAGCGTGGGACTTCCAGCAAGGGACTCAGACCTTGTCTCAGACCTGGAGTCAGTCCTTGAGTTGGACCTTGAGGGGCATCTGGAAGAAGGGTGACGAGAAAGCGCACAGTCCCCGCTTTCGGACCGCCGCACCCTGCCTGCCTGCTGCAGAGACCTGCATCTGCTGTAAACCGACACCGTTCATGGGTACGCTGCCAAGCACCCTGAGCTTTGCCCACAATCTACCCCATGATCTTTACCTCTGGAAGCTGTGTCTGTGGTCACTTTGGACTCTGGCAGGTT
>WBNM01044362.1:0-39577 GCA_013399055.1 Ramphastos sulfuratus | reverse complement strand
CTTCTCGTGTTGAGAATTAAAGCTGTCCAGGTAAGAAGAGAATCATGCTGCAGACTGGCAGGGATCTTAGGCTGGATGACTCAGGCTCTAAGGTAAGTTCCTTGTGTTAAACTTTCTAACAGACATGGAGTTCTGTATTTCTGAGTTCTGACTTTGGTAAATAAACTGGAGCCTAGTTCTGTATAGTGATGAGAAATCATAGAATCATAGGATGGTCTGGGTTGGAAGGGACCTCTGAAGGTCATCTAGTCCAACTCCCCCTCTGACACGTTAGAAAGACTCTTGATTCAATGTGTGTTAACCTAGAGACTAGCACCGTGGGTTGGCTGAAAGTAAGCATCTCAATAGAAAGTTGATGATAACAGGTTGGGTAAAAATAATAGTAACTTTTTATCACACATCATGAAAAATTGACAGTTCCAGCTTCGTAGCTGAGGGTGGCGCCGTTTCACCACTGTCACTTCTGCAGGCACATGGTGAGACTGGTCTAGGAGATTCAGTTCTTCATTTGGAGGAAATGTGTATTTCTGTGTCATAGAATCACAGGATGTTAGGGGCTGGAAGGGACCTCAAAAGATCATCCAGTCCAACTCTCCTGCTGGAGCAGGATCACCTGAAATAGGTCACACAGGAACACATCCATGCACCACAACCTCTCTGAGTAGCCTCTCTGAGCAGTTCCAGTGCTGTCACCCTCATAGTGAAAAAGTTTTTCTTTATGTTCATGTGGAACCTTCTCTGCTCCAGCTTGCACCCTTTGCCCCTTTTCCTATGACTGGACATTACTGAGCAGAGCCTGGCTCCATCCTCCAGGCATTGCCCTTCACATCTTTATAGACATGAATGAGGTCACCCCTCAGTCTCCTCCAAGCTAACGAGCTCCCTTGGCCTTTCCTCAGAAGGCAGATGTTCCACTCCATTATCTTTGTGGCTCTGTGCTGGACTCTTTCAAGGAGTTCCCTGAGGTCCCTCTCAGACTGAGTGGCCCAGAACTGTACACAATATTCTAGAAACTGTACACAATATTCTAGATGTGCTCTCACCAGGCTATGCTGAAATCCATGTTCCTGCAGGTAAAAAATTGTCTTTTTTTTTTTTTTCTTTAAGAGAATGTTTTGGTAATATGTTGCCACGTAGGGGAAGAGATAAGGAGCATACACTGACAGTGACAGTTGAAGCTAATGAGTCTTAGAAAGTTCAGGAATTTATCTTATTGAAAAGTTCAAGAATCCCTTTGTCTCTTAAGGAATGAGAAATGCTAGGATATGAAACCAGGTGCACATAAGCATTTAGCTATTGTTTGGGTTGCAGTTTATCTAATGATTCTGGAATTGCTCACATTTTCATCTGTCTCCTTATTTGTTTTGCTGCTGTCCAAATAATGAGTAAACTGAAAGTGATTCTGTCTGGGCAACCTTTCACTATGGCTGTGGTTATTTCAACTTAAGTGTTTTGTCATGCTGATTTTTGTTCTTAATGGCATGCAGTTTGCAGAATACCTTTTCCTAGGGCAATCCATTGCAAGTGGCAAGGCTAAAAATGAGGGAACTAATTGAAAATTAATAGTTTGAAATCCAGAAGATCTGTGTAGTGCTTAGATTGAATTGCCAGAGTTTGCTCTGACTGCCTATGTTTGCAGAGTATGGAAGACTCACAGGCCTGAGATTTATGTTTTGATATTAGAATCATAGAATGTTGGGGGCTGGAAGGCACCTCGGAAGATCATCTGGTCCAGCCCCTCCTTGCCAGAGCAGGATCACCTAGAGCAGATCACACAGGAACACATCCAGATGGTTCTTGAATATCTCCAGAGAGGGAGACTCCACAACCTACCTCCCCTGGGCAGCCGGTTCCAGTGCTCTGTCACCATCACAGTGAAAAAATTCTTCCTCAGGTTCACATGGAACCTCCTATTGTTGGTTAAAAATAATTGTAAGACTGTACCCTAGGAATGAAAGGCAGTAATGGGGAAGTCTAGATAAGAACACCAGCCCTAGGAAGGAATCAAGATGGACTTGGGCACTGAAACACAGTAAGGAAGATAATAAAAAGAATAATCTGAAATGGAAGATCACTTTAAGAGGTTTGGATCAGCTTTATATAAAATGCATTAACAAAAGGCAAAATACAGAGTCTGTAGCTGAGAAATGTCCTTCAGCTTTAATCTGTAGCCACCACCTTTACATGTTTTTACCAGGCTAGATTTTCCAGCAATCACTCCAGCTGCTGAAGCTGGGTGGGAACACCACAGTTTCCCAGATAGTTCTGTCATTTGTAAAGCCTATAATCAGACCAACTGTGACAGCTGCTAGAGAAGTGGTTTTGTTTTCTGCCATTAGGCTGTTGTCATTTGAGGCTACGAGCAGCCCAGGACTGGAGGACAGGAGTGACTCTTACTCCTTTTAGAGAGTAAGAATGAGGATCCTGCACACTGATTGGAAGTTTAAAGAGAGATTCTGTTTACTGGTGCATATGTGCAGGTAAAATGGATGCATCCACAAGCTAAGCCATGTCTATTGGAGTAAAACCATCTAGAAATCCCCCACCTGTTCCACCCTACAAGGCCTCAGCAGGCTGCATGACTCAGCTCAAAGTTGGCTGCCAACTGAAAGCCATCTCCCCACAAACCATGGTATAAGGAGGAATGCACTCTGCCTGGAGAAGAGGCAGGGAGGGAAAGAGAGCGATATCAGCCAGGCACTACCTTAATAAGCTGTGATACCAGAAAATGAGATGGAATGACAATATTACAACATCCTGGGGTGCTCAGATCTGTCCCCTGGGATGGGTCTTAGTCCTTGTAGTTTTCTTAGGGGAACCCGAGACCCCTCAAACTACAACAGCCTTCTAGCTAGCATGATCTCAGGCATCTCCCCATGCATTTTGATATAGTTAGGTTACTCCAGAGCTTTTTCCCATGGCCTGCAGGCACCACTCATTTAAGTTTAAACAGCAGATTCTGTTATAAGCTGATTCACAGTAAATACAGGGTAATTTTATTTCTGTGCCTTGAGTGATGGCAGGTTTGCTTTTGCATAACTTTGGATTCAGAGAGTTTATGCCCTTTTAGGAAGAGCAGTTAGAAGCAGAAATCAGAATTGTTGATGCTATAGATCATTGTTTGTTGCAGGGCAGGGGAGCCTGTGCTGTGGCTGGATACATTGTCTTGATAAGTTGTTTAGAACAGTCACACACAGTTTTGTTGGGTTTTTTTGCCTGCCTTGAAATGTAAAGTCAGTACCTTTGTGGCAATCTAACAGAACAGACTCTACTTTCTGCTGCGTTCCAAAACAAAAACTGATTAAATTTTGCACCTTGGTTTCTCCAACTTAATAAATCTATTCTCTGCAAGAATATTAGAAGGAAATAAAAGCTAGTTTATGACACCTTCCTATGGCAGGGGGTTGGAACTAGATGATCCTTGAGGTCCCTTCCAACCTTACCATTCTATGATTCTATAATAATAAAGGTGTACATGTTAGTGGGAATAGGCAGGTGTTCATCTGGCTACTTCTGGAGTGGTTTCAGGGCTGACTTCTGCACAAAAATCTCTCAACATGAAATAGTCAAAGATTTTGTGCTTGTGTTGTTAGAAAGTTTTGTTTTGTCTAGGCTGGAAGATCGAGTAGAGAAGTCTGAAAGTTATAATGTTCAAAAAGTAAACGTTTATTAGCTTAGTATCTGAGATAAGCCTTCAGTCAGGCAATTAAACCTTTCTTCCCAGTTTCAGCACATAATTCTTATCAGTAATGCAGTAATTGTTCTGAACTGGCTGCTACTGTTAGATGTCATCCTGCTTCCTATCCTTCTCCCTGACTTCATTTAACAGTAAAGGCCTCGTTTAACTACAGGGGGTGGATGCTTCTAAGTCTGCTGCCAGAGTTCAAATGTTCTTTAGAACTTAGACAGTTGTTGGAGAGCCCCAGCATGGCTGTTTGGAAGGGAGCCTTTTGAAAGGCAGAACCTCTGTATTTCAGTCCATGCTTCAATGGCACACGAGGAACTAACATATGGAAGTTATATCTATATGCTGTTTTAATGCAGGATTAATTTAATTATTTTTTTTAAACTCCATTATTCCATAATTTAGGCCTTTGGGTGTGTGACCACTGAAATAAAAATACCCATTTGTATTACTGTTATTGAAAGCCACACACTCCTGACTTGGTTTTACTTTCATATTGATGGAGAAAGCATTGGAAAGGTAAAAATAAGTGACTTCTTAAATGAAAGATGAAACTTGTCTTTCTGTGAACTTAGAGCAAAGCTGAAAGTATCTGCCTCCACAGCTGAACCCTGTGGGCTACCTGAGGTGTGTGTTTTTCCTCGGCTACCTTTTCTGACTTGAGATGTTTGTGGTTTCCTCTTTTCCCTTTTCCTACCCTGTTTTTCACTTCTCTTTTCATTCCCGTCGTGTTGCTCAGTTTGATTTAATGTTGAACACAGTGACCTATTTTCAAGTATCTAATTAATATCTTAAACTGTGGATGTAGATGTGGTTTAACCCCTCTGAAGCAGAGAAGCAAAGGCATATTTATGCATTGGTAGGAGAAACTGTAGTATGAGTTTGAAGCTGTGGCAGATAGTAGAATGTATTTTCTTGAGCTACTGCAGAAATTGTCAGTGCTTGGTGAATAACTATAGGATGCTCAATCACTGCCAGGTGGTCCTTAGGCATCTTATCTTGAGCTGAGTCTCCAAAATTCACTTGCTAAATCTAATTAAAATCTGTATTGAGGATATTTATATTACTCTATCTCTGTCTTGCCAAATCTAATTAAAATATGTGAAGGATATTTTCATTATTCTATCTCTATAATTACAGTTGCTTCAAGCACATTATTCTTTTGTGAGAGGATGGTAGGAAATTAAGAGATAGTTTGTATTTCATACTGTGAATAACAGCATGCTGAGCTTGAAAGCCTTTAAATTAATGGATTATATTAATACTTTTCCCATAAGCATGTTTATATATTATAATCACATTTAAATTTATTGTTTAAAAAAAAAAGTGTTCTGTTATGAATCCAATTAATAGGTAAAACATGAGATTGGAAGAACTCAAGAAAATCAATTTGCAAGTCCGTATGAGCAGGAACCTGATTGTAATGGCCCAAGGAAGGCTGGGCAGTTTAATTAATGCAGAGTGAAAATACTGAAAAATGCTGGAATAATAAGAGGACTTCAAAGTTGTATTTGCCAGGCATGTCACACACTAACTTATGACCCTGACTTTCTGTATGCCCAGTTGCTGCAGGTCTAGCACAGCTGTGAGGGGCCCTGTACCAAGGGCAGCCTTGATGGTCAGCAGTTTCTCTGTGGAATTATCATAACAAAACATTTCAGGCTACAAGAGTTGGGGCTCTTCAGCCTGGAGAAGAGAAGGCTTCCAGGAGACCTTATAGTAGCCTTCCAGTATCTGAAGGGGGCCTACAGGAAGGCTGGGGAAGGACTATTTACAAGGTCTTGTAATGACAGGACAAGGGGCAATGGGTTTAAACTGGCAGAGGGGAGATTTAGGCTGGATGTTAGGAGGAAGTTCTTTGCAGTGAGGGTGGTGAGACACTGGCACAGGTTGCCCAGGGAGGTTGTGGATGCTCCCTTCCTGGACGTGGTCAAGAGCAGGCTGGATGAGGCCTTGAGTGACCTGTACTAGTGGGAGGTGTCCCTGCCTATGGCAGGGGGTTGGAACTAGGTGATCTTTGAGGTCCCTTCCAACCTTACCATTCTATGATTCTATATCCACTGGAGACCAGAAGTGGCTTCAGCGGCTCTGCATTTAGAGTATAATCCAGCACTGCACTGAAAAGCCTGATTTACACTGCTGACTTCTAAGAGTATTCATCACCACCCTGCTACTATTTATCTTCATTGATAAAAGCTGCAGAACACTCTCATCATACACCTACTCACAAAACGTAATCTGATATTTTTGGGTCTCGAAAGTGCTATGTTTAGCAGTATTGTAAGTACATGCTCTAGCAAGAGCAGAATGCTTTGAAAATTTAACATGAGTAGTATTTTCTTAGTGTGAGAACTGGAGATGGGCCAGCAGTAATAAAGACAACTAAGAAAACATGGATTTGACAGAGGCTTTTTTTTAAAATGGTGATTAAAACACAGATGTCACAGAATCACAGAATTGTCAGGGCTGGAAGGGACCTCAAGGATCATTCAGTTCCAACCCCCCTACCATGGGCAGGGACACCTCACATTAGGTCAGAGCCACATCCAGCCTGGCCTTAAAAACCTCCATGGCTGAGGCTTCCACCACCTCCCTGGGCAACCTGTGCCAGTGTCTCACCACCCTCATGCTGAAGAACTTCTCCCTAACTTCTAATCTAAATTTGCCCTCCTCTAGCTTTGGATACATTCCCCTCAGTCCTACCACTACCTGACACCCTAAAAAGTCCCTCCCCAGCTTTCTTGTAGCCCATTTTAGATACTGGAAGGCCACAAGATCTCCTTGGAGCCTTCTCTTCTCCAAACTGAACAACCCCAACTCTCTCAGCCTGTCCTCACAGGAGAGGGGTTCCAGTCCTCTGAACATCCTTGTGGCCCTTCTCTGGAGACATGTGCAGCAAATTAAGTAGAGAATGAAGGACACTTGGAATTTGTTTTGGAGATTGCATAAGGTTATTGAACTGCAACCAAAAGACAGATCTATGTTTTTCAGGTGTGGTTTGTTCTGTTTTTAATCCAGACTAGAAAGAATACTATTATGTATGATATTCTAACTGCTCTCAAATTTTGTTCAGAATAACACTACAGTTCTTAAAATAACTGAAGCAATTTGTCTGTGCAGCACTATTTTTTTCTTCCTTTAAAATATATATTTATTCTGAAACTCCAACTTTTATCCTGGGAGCTAAAAACATTATTTTACTTTTAAACCTTGAGTCCTGAAATGGTAGCATTATGCTGATACATGCTGATATTTATTTATTTACATATGTATATATATTTTTTTACATGCTGATACCATTGCACAGGTATAGTGCAACTTCTTATTGGGCTGGAAAGCAAATAACAGGTATAGCAAAAAAAAGAAAAAAAGATTATTTGGCTGTGCAGCATTTAACCATGAGCCTGTCAGGAAAGAAAGGAAAGAAAGAAAGAAAGAAAGAAAGAAGGAAAGTGATAAAGAAGGAAAGAAGGAAAGAAAGAAGGAAGGAAAGAAAGAAAAGAAGGAAAGAAAGGAAAGAAGGAAAGAAAGAAAGAAACAAAACCCAAACCAAACCAACAACAACAACCCAAACCAAAAGAAAACAAACCAAACAAAAAGAAAAACAATCTCTTGTGCTAACAACATTTCTGGGAATGCCAGAATTCAGTGGTCAGCAGGATCACAAAGCATTAAATCAGAAGTATCATGCAGCTCAATTTCTGGCAAATGATCTTGTGTGCACAGGGCTTTCACACCCCTGTGGAGGGCTTTTCAATCTCAGGTTGTGAGGTTAACGCCTAGTGCTTCTTTCCCTTTGCAGTAGAATCTTCTGTGGCTCTGACCCTTCCCTCCATTAAAGTCACCTCCTCCTCCTCCTCCCAGTCCTCTGGCTAAATGGAGGAGTGGATTACTAGCAGAGGAATGTAACCACTTCCAGTTTGCCACACAGGTAGTAATTACTGCATTCCAAAGAGGTTACTCCAGCAAAGCTATCAGAGATGCAGATAGATCCAGTAGAAAGAAATACAACTTTACTTCCAGAGGTTGTTAAAATTCTAAGTCATGGATGCTTGGTGCACTTTAACTTTGCTGTTCCAGCTCCAAGGAAAACACAAACAAATAGGTGTCTTGTTTCCCTGGCTGGCCAGCTTCTAGTTTTCCCTATGAGTCCTAATACAAACTAATTAGTATCCATTTCCTTTTCCTCACCTTCCTATTTTCCATTGGATAATTATAATTATTATGGATTGTACCTCCTTAGGATTCATCCTTCTTCAAAGACATAATACTTGGTCTGTGTCTCCAAAAGGTGATAATCCTACATATAGACAACCTTGTGAGTAATAGCAAGAGACAAGGGGGAAATGAGATGGGAAGACAGGAGTGACACATGGTCTTTGCCTTAGTTAATTGGGTTGGTCTTTGTAATTAAGTATGCTCTGATTTCAAAGGATTTTCATGACTAGTATATGGAAGAGAATTCTGCTAGTGGGAAGTGATTTATTTATTTCATTCAAATATGCTATCTTGAGGGCAGCTGTATTTATCCAATGAATACAGCATCTCGTAAACTGAAGGGCTCACATACACACCAGGGACTCATTTCTTCCCTTTCACAGAAAACAATCCTATGAGTCATGCTCCCCTGTCAACTCCCATTTCCAACTCTTTGTTGCTATGCTTTCTTCAGTCCATTTCTTAGTTTTCTTCTAGGCTTGAGTGTCTGTGTGCCCCTTGTACATATCCAGGGTTGTGCAACAATGAATCAATGATAGAAACTGGACTTTTTCATGTATTCCATTCCCACCATACTCCAAAGCAGATTCTCCTCTTCAAAAGACTAAGAGCTGTATGCATTTTATTGTGTTGTTACTTTACCTAGGAAACCACATGTTGTTGTTGATATGTCACTTATTTTGCCATACTCTGAATGCCACATGGGATACCAGAGTACTCAACCAGACAGTTGAGTACTTTAGAAAACAAAGGTTGGGTGGTCTACTCAAAATTGTGGTCTAGATGTACAATTTTGGATGTTCCAAGGCTTGGTTTGGCCTCAGAATTGACAAAGTTTTGTCAGAAGGACGTGAAGGTTTATAAAACTGACTTTGCAAGCCACTAAATTGCTTCACACAAGAATATAATTTTCTGTCTGATGGAGGAGTCAGTGATGTTGTAGGAAAGTGAGTAAGAGTGAAGGGGTGGGGTGAGGGGGTACAGATGGAGACAAAAAGAAAAGGTTAAAAGGCCTTAGCAGAAGTGTTTTGTCTTCAGCCTCAAGTCCTTTGACATTATGCTTTCCATAATGAGCACTCTTTGCAAATCCAACTTTCTTAGCTACTTGCAGTACCAAAGCATGTATGACAGGTTGCCCAAGGAGGTGGTTGGGAGCCCCATCCCTGGAGATATTCAAGGTAAGGCTTGACAGGGCTCTGGGCAGCTTAGTCTAGTTGAGGATGTCCCTGCTGACTGCAGAGGGTGTTGGCCTGGATGACCTTTGGAGGTCCCTCCCAACACAGACCATTCTCTGACTCTGACATATTAGTGTTTCTGAGGCTTCATCTGTTACAGATTTATCCACCTATTGCCATGCAGTGGGAATGCCAAACAGAAACCAGATGCTTTTTGTTTTCAGGATGAATTAGTGGCCATAGCAGGGGTGAGATGGCAGGCATGAACAGATGCTACCCCGATCAAACCTTTGCAGACTGGTGAGTATAAATGTGCCTGAGGTACTACATGTCTATTTGTTTCAGATGTGATTCCATGCATGCTTAGCATTTTGAAACAAACTGGAAGACACAGATCTAGCTCTGGAGAACTCACAGTTAATAGCAAATAAGTTGACTTTTTTCCATAGAGTAGATTTCAAGTTCACCACAAAAAAACATCAAGAATTACTGAACAGAAATTGTTGCTTGAGCATTCCTTGTGGTATTAGCTGCTGAAGGAATGGGGCTTCACCGGCTTTGGCCTTTGAAAGTGAAAACTCAGTGCAACCCTGGTGCATCATGAGGACACATACTGCAGTGACTTCTCACTGATATGCAGAGTGAAAGGAAGGGCTTGGGAAACAGGGAATACCTTTGAAACTCTCTGACTGACTGACAAGTCTTAAGTGCCAAGACACACGTCCCAGTCCTGGCACATCTGGAGGAGACCTTTGCGTATTAAACCATAAAGATCAGTTGATTCTTTGTGGACTTCTCCTGTGCCTTCCAAGTCTCTATCAGTGTGTTAATATATTTGTACTAAGGCACTATGTAGAAGCTTCAGGGATTCTTGTATAGCAGCCAGAACTGTTGCTCCAGTAAGCTTGCTACCTCGGATCACAAGCATTTTGGTTTTTTATTTAATAGGTATCTTGTTAGGAAGAAGTTCTTTACAGTGAGGGTGGTGAAACACTGGCACAGGTTGCCCAGGGAGGTTGTGGATGCTCCCTCCCCAGAGGTGTTCAAGGCCAGGTTGGATGAGGCCTTGAGTGACCTGTTCTAGTGGGATATGTCCTTGCCTATGGCGAGGGGTTGGAACTAGATGATCCTTGAGGTCCCTTCCAGCCTAAACCAATCTATGATTCTATGAAATCAAAACCTCATTAAATTAGTCTAGTAGGAATTTAGCCCACTAGGTATATGCAGTATCTCCATGTTTCCCACTCACTGTTTAGTTTGAAAGAGAGGAGGCTGAGGGGAGACTCATGGCTCTCTACAGCTACCTGAAAGGAGGTTGTGCAGAGGTTGGCTCTGGTCTCTTCTCACAGGTAATTGGAGACAGAGCAAGAAGGAATGACTTCAAGCTGTGATCTGGTAGGTTTAGACTGGACGTTACTAGTGGGAGGTGTCCCTGCCTATGGCAGGGGGTTGGAACTAGATGATCTTTGAGGTCTCTTCCAATCTTACCATTCTATGATTCTCAGATTTTTTTTCCCAGCAGGAGTGGTCAGGCATTGGAATGGGCTGCCCAGGGAGGTGGTGGAGTCACCAACCCTGGATGTGTTTAAAGGTCATTTGAATGTGGTGCTTGGGGATATGGTTTACAGTGAGCCTTGTAAAGTAGGGATACTGGTTGGGCTTGGTGATCCTGAGGGTCTTTTCCAACCTGAATATTTCTGTGATTCTGTGCTGAGTCAGCATAAATAAGGACCTCCAACCTCAGGCAGGATGTGGCACAATATAGTTATTGCTCAGGCTAGATGCAATAGTATGAGAGTTGTGAAGGACCTTGAAAAGAAAGGAATAAGATGAATTTTGCTGAGACAAGGAATACAAGTGCTTCAGGAGTGATGTGAAAGTCTACTCCTGATTTGCACTATAGCACTTAATACAGGTGGAGCCAGACTTTGCTGAGAATCAGGAGGACTGCCTGAGTCTGACACCTAGCTGTCCTAGATTTGTCGTTTGTCTATTCTGCCAATTTAATTTTAGGTTGCAGCTCACATTCTTAGATTCTATCTTGCATCATTAAAATCTTCTCACTAATTTTTGTGTCAGAAGCATTACTTGAGAGTGGCACATTGTCTGGGTTTACTGGACACATTTTAAAAGATACTTTTGCGAAGTCTTTGGTATTTGGACTGTTAAGTGTAGAAAACGTTTCCTTGACTGAATTTGAGGCAGGCAGACTAGGTTGTAAGGGAGGTTTTTTCAGGTTTCAGGTGAACTCTTCAGCTTCTCCAGGACAGGAGAGAAAAGGAATGCCTTCTAGGTGATTACATTCACATTCTTTCTACTGCAATTATGATTAATAAATTCTTATATCACAGAATCACAGAACTCAAGAGGTTGGAAGGGACCAGTGAGTCTAACCCCCCTGCCAAGGCAGGATCCCCTGGGGTAGTTCGCACAGGAATGCATCCAGGCAGGTTTTGAAAGTCTCCAGAGAAGGAGACTCCATAACCTCTCTGGGCAGCCTACTCCAGTGCTCTGTCACCCTCACTGTAAAGAAGATTCTCCTCATGTTGAGCTGAAACCTTCTATGTTCCAGTTTGTAGCTGTTGCTCCTTGTTTTATTGCTGCTGACTGGCAAAAAGAGATTGGCCCCCTCCACTTGACACCCACCCCTCAGATATTTATATACATTGATCAGATCTCCCATTAGTTTTCTTCAGACTAAACAGCCCCAGGACTCTCAGTCTCTCTTTCTAGGGGAGATCCTCAAGTCCCCAAATCATCCTTGTGGCTCTCTGGTGGACTCTCTCCAGCAGGTCCCTGTCTCTTTTGGACTGAGGAGCCCAAAACTGGACACAGTATTCCAGGCGTGGTAAAGTTAGCTCAAGTTAGGCTACTGATGCTTTTAGGAGGCACCTGTACAAACCTCAGTGATTTGCAAGGCTGAAGTTTCTAGCATAAATAATTTAGCAGAAAATACAATNTCCTGAGGGTCTTTTCCAACCTGAATATTTCTGTGATTCTGTGCTGAGTCAGCATAAATAAGGACCTCGTGGATCAGGCAGGATGTGGCACAATATAGTTATTGCTCAGGCTAGATGCAATAGTATGAGAGTTGTGAAGGACCTTGAAAAGAAAGGAATAAGATGAATTTTGCTGAGACAAGGAATACAAGTGCTTCAGGAGTGATGTGAAAGTCTACTCCTGATTTGCACTATAGCACTTAATACAGGTGGAGCCAGACTTTGCTGAGAATCAGGAGGACTGCCTGAGTCTGACACCTAGCTGTCCTAGATTTGTCGTTTGTCTATTCTGCCAATTTAATTTTAGGTTGCAGCTCACATTCTTAGATTCTATCTTGCATCATTAAAATCTTCTCACTAATTTTTGTGTCAGAAGCATTACTTGAGAGTGGCACATTGTCTGGGTTTACTGGACACATTTTAAAAGATACTTTTGCGAAGTCTTTGGTATTTGGACTGTTAAGTGTAGAAGACGTTTCCTTGACTGAATTTGAGGCAGGCAGACTAGGTTGTAAGGGAGGTTTTTTCAGGTTTCAGGTGAACTCTTCAGCTTCTCCAGGACAGGAGAGAAAAGGAATGCCTTCTAGGTGATTACATTCACATTCTTTCTACTGCAATTATGATTAATAAATTCTTATATCACAGAATCACAGAACTCAAGAGGTTGGAAGGGACCAGTGAGTCTAACCCCCCTGCCAAGGCAGGATCCCCTGGGGTAGTTCGCACAGGAATGCATCCAGGCAGGTTTTGAAAGTCTCCAGAGAAGGAGACTCCATAACCTCTCTGGGCAGCCTACTCCAGTGCTCTGTCACCCTCACTGTAAAGAAGATTCTCCTCATGTTGAGCTGAAACCTTCTATGTTCCAGTTTGTAGCTGTTGCTCCTTGTTTTATTGCTGCTGACTGGCAAAAAGAGATTGGCCCCCTCCACTTGACACCCACCCCTCAGATATTTATATACATTGATCAGATCTCCCATTAGTTTTCTTCAGACTAAACAGCCCCAGGACTCTCAGTCTCTCTTTCTAGGGGAGATCCTCAAGTCCCCAAATCATCCTTGTGGCTCTCTGGTGGACTCTCTCCAGCAGGTCCCTGTCTCTTTTGGACTGAGGAGCCCAAAACTGGACACAGTATTCCAGGCGTGGTAAAGTTAGCTCAAGTTAGGCTACTGATGCTTTTAGGAGGCACCTGTACAAACCTCAGTGATTTGCAAGGCTGAAGTTTCTAGCATAAATAATTTAGCAGAAAATACAATGATAGCATTTCTCAAAAAAAAAAACTCTATAATATGTGGGCAGACATTTTCCAGATGCTGCGCTTCTTGGGCTGCTCTGTTGTAATTGTTATTTTGTTTCTATTTTTTTTTCTAATAAGTCCTTTTTATTGTGGTGAGAATGGTATGCTTCTCTGAGTAAGAAGACCATCACAAAACCACTTTCTTCAGTTATTCTTTCCTTTGTGGATGCAGTTGCTGAATTTCTGTGGTAAGATCTGCAGTTGTCATATAGGTGATCATTTAGATGTGAAGTCAGATCCTGTTGTCTTCTACATAGGTCTGAGGGTCAGAATCTCTAGAAGTAATCCAGCAGTAATTACTATAAATTTAAAAAAAAAATAGTTGAATTATGAGTGGCTTATGAATTCTTGGCAAAGTTACAGGTAGAAATTGAATTTTCTGTCTGACCAGTTTATACATCAGTGTTGCAAATATGTCAAGTTAGTCTTAATATGTGATCTCTTGCCTAGTAGCATCCTACAGGGTAGTCTAGAAGTAGCTTACATGCTAAGGAAATCATTGACTGTGCAGTGACAGTAAATTTTAGCAATGCTAAGATGTACTGGTGTCTAAAATGTGAAAGTAGCTCTTACCCAAGCAGCTCTTATCCAATAAATAGCTTATTCTGAGTAACTGAGAAATCTTCATCTATGTAAGTTAATTAGTTGAGCCATGCAGCAAGTTTTTATTTCTGCCGTTTCAGAAAAATAAAAGGTAACTAAAGGGAGATGAAACAATTCTTGTTATTTTCAGTTACCAGTTTAACAATCACACTTCTCATAATTTTTCAGTACAGAATGACTACATCATGTACAGTGCCTAACCCAAACTCCTAACCCCAATGCCTAACTCTAACCCTAACCCCTAACGGCCTAATGCTAACCATAAAACTAACTCTAACCCCTAACGGCCTAATGCTAACCATGAAACTAACTCTAACCCCTAACGGCCTAATGCTAACCATAAAACTAACTCTAACCCCTAATGGCCTAATGCTAACCATGAAACTAACTCTAACCCCTATCGGCCTAATGCTAACCATGAAACTAACTCTAACTCCTAACCCTGACCTCTAACAGCCTAACACTAACCATAAAACTAACTCTAAATCCTAACTCTACCCCCTACCATCCTAACACTAACCATAAAACTAACTGTAACTCCTACCAGCCTAACACTAATTGTAAAATTAACTCTAACCTCTAACACCCTAACACTAACCATAAAAGTAACTCTAACCTCTAACCCTGACCCCTAACAGCCTAACCCTTAACCCCTAAGCCCTAACTCCAAATGGCCTAACCGTAAAACTAACCTTACCCCTAACCCCTGCCCCTACCCCATTCCCTAACTGTAACCCTAACCTAATGACCTAAACAGTTCCTGTTACTGTACAGCTGTCAAGTGCTTTGGGGTGAATCTGCTTTTCCACCTGCAAAAGTGGTTTGGTTTTAAGTTGAACATAAAGTTATGATGCAATGCCACCTAATCAAGCCCTTGCAAGTAATTACTGCAGGACTGATTTCAGTGTAGCAAGTTATCTGCAGAAACTATAATAGGAATTGCTCAAGCCTGTCACACCTAACTTCTTGTTTCCCAGGCCAAATAAATAGGCTTCTTTGTATATATAAGTGTATCCATACCCAGGATTTCTGAGCAAAGAAGGGTCCTTCACCTTAATTAGCAGATAGGTTGAAGCAAACACCCTCCTCTTTTCATAACACTCAATATGATTTTTATGTGCTTGCAAGTAGAGAGGATAATTATCATTACTGGTGTTACCAGTGGAATAGCTGGATTTCCAAGCTTCACTTTTAGGCACCTGGTTTTATTCAGTACCAGAAAAAAAAACCCCAACAAACAACCCACTACTTAAAACCTTACCTCAACTGATGACACTTCTACTTTCACATTCAATTCAACTTGTTCTTAGTTTTTAGAAATAGTTAAGAAAAAATATTTTTAGAAATAGTCAAGAAAAAAATATTCTAAGAAATATTTGTAGATTCTGTACTTATAAATTGCTTCTATTCTAATTCACTGGATGAGTTCTACAGGTGTAGCTTGAGTTTGGGTCTTTCTGAGGATAATTACCCTTATGTAGTATATACTATGCTTTCTTTTTCTTCATTAGCACTTCATTATTTTAGAATCCGCTGGCTTTCTGTGTGTCAAGCAAACAATTGCTTGAAAGATTTTTTTTTTCCTCATTCTAAGCTCTGAAATAATAGGAATAGGTACTCATTAAGTAGGAAGTAACTCAGGTTATTGAGATCTGTTACCAAGTTCCCAGCAGTCTGGGTCAAGATTAATATTATCATGTAGAACTTTGGAATGCATCAGATTATTTGCTTTATTGATGAGCTTGGAAAAAGTTCTAGAATGGTCTAGAATTTTCATCAGTTTAGTGTGAGCTTCTGGAGCACAGAGTCACAGAAGAGCAGATATCCTTAGGGTACTGCAAGATCTGTTCCTAAAATTAATTGTAGGGTAAGCCTAATGAAACTTCAAAACAGGATATGATGAAACACAGACCTCTCCCTCAGCTCCCTCACAAGGCTGTTCCTCCTCTTTCTATATTCTCTCTCAAAATAAATAGCTGTGGCTAGTTGGACTCAGAGTGCCACTAATACAATACTTTCCATTTTAGTTTCAGGGTTGCTGTGGTTGTTAAATACTGGATGCTTGAGGCTTATGTAGATGTGATGCTCTTTTTCTGTTTTCAGTTGTTAGCCAACATGTGTTTGCTTAGATAGAAATTCAGAGTCACAGTGGACCAGTATTTATGTAGGACTGTGAAGATTAAACCTGTTCTCTTGTTGCCAAGGCTTCACCCTGTTCCAAACTTTTCACTCTGCTGAAAGTTGTCTGGCTTAGCAATCACAGAATCACAGAACTTTAGATGTTGGAAGGGACCTCCAGAGATCATTGAGTCAAATCCCCCTGCCAAGGCAGGATCCCATAGGGTAATCTGCACAGGAATGCATCCAGGCAGGTTTTGAAAGTCTCCAGAGAAGGAGGCTCCACAACCTCTCTGGGCAGCCTGTTCCAGGGCTCTGTCACCCTCACCGTAAAGAAGTTTCTCCTGATGTTGAGGTGAAACCTTCTGTGTTCCAGTTTGTAGCTGTTGCTTCTTGTCTTATTGCTGCTGACTGGCAAAAAGAGATTGGCCCCAGCCACTTGACACCCACCCTTCAGATATTTGTACACATTGATCAGATCTCCTCTCAGCTTTCTCTTCTCCAGACTAAACAGCCTCGGGTTTCTTAGTCTCTCTTCCTAGAGGAGAGTCCCCAAATCATCCTCGTAGCCTGTGTAGAATGTCTGGATCTTGTATTGCCCCCAAGTTCAAAAAGCTTTATTTCACAAGATCTCTGATCTACAAGAAGAGGGTGAAAAGGGCTTTGATTAAAAGAAGAATCTGCTTAGGAGTTTGTGTCTTGAAGATGTTTGGACATATACTTCCTGGTAAGTGGGAAATACAGCTCTGATTTACTATTATTATCATTACCTAAATATCTGAACAGTTCTAATCAGTTGTTCTGTAATGGTGTGAAAAGTCTCTCTCAACTGCTTACAAGAATCCCAGATGGTCCTTTCCACAAACAGCACTGCAGATCAATTAGCTGTACCATGGCTAGCATCCTAAGCCAAAACCAGGCTTTGGCCTGGTCACCTTTTGGCCCAGTCTCATTTTTTATGTGAGGGAGTTACGCAGCAGGAGAGTCTCCTCTTTAGCTAGAAAAATGAAAGCAAAGAGATTAGACCCAGGACTACAGATTCAACAATACAAAGTTTGAAATGAACTTTGAAAAATAATAATCACTCTTTTGAGTATTTAAAATAGTGATTGTAGAATTGTTTTGGTTGCAAGAGACCTTTAGGCTCACCAAGTCCAACTGTTAACACAGCACTGACAGGTCACCCACAGAACATGTCCTTCAGCACCACATCTACACATCTTTAAATCTTTCCAAGGATGGTGACACCACCACTTCCCTGGGCAGCCTGTTCCAGGGCTTGACAACCCTTTCAGTGAAGGCATTTTTTCCTCATTTCTAACCTAAGCATCTGGCACAACTCAAGTCCATTTCCTCTCATCCTGCTGCTTTTTATTCATGAGAACAGACTGATCCCCACCTCTCCTTAGCACTTAACCATACTTCAGACTCACAGACTTTTTGGTTCAGTTTGGGAGTATTTGCTTTAACCTCTGTGTTTGGATGTTGGGCAGATTTTTTTTTTGCACAGCAAGAGTGAAAAAAGGAAGCTAATATTCTTAGACAATCACTTTTCTTTTAGCCCTAAAGAAATGGATTACTGAACCACAGGCACTGACAGTACTGTGTTGCTCACATAAAAATTGGTGGGTTTTTTTACTTGGGTTTTGGTTGGGTATTTGTTTGGGGGTTTTTTGCTTGGGTTTTTTTTTTGGGGGGGAGAGCAGTGTTTTGGCATAACTTATCAGTTGGGTGCCTCCAGATTAACTTACTCAGATTTTCTGTTGTTTTCTCTTCTGCTTTCCATGTGGTTTTCATGAACACCACACTGAGGAACACAGAATCATAGAATGGCTTAGGTTGGAAGGGATCTCAGAGATTGTCTACCCCAACCTCCCCTTCATGGGCAGGGATGCCTCTCTACTGGACTTGACTGCTCAAGGCCTCATCCACCCTGGCCTTGAACCCTCCCAGGGAGGGAGCAGCCACAACCTCCCTGGGCAACCTATTTCAGAGTCTCACCACCCTTGTACTGAAGAACTTCTTCATAAAATCCAGTGTAAACCTACTCTCTCTCACCTTAAAGCCATTCCCCTTTGTCCTATTGCTGAAAACCTTATGAAAAGTCCCTCTCCAGCCTTCCTGTAAGATCTAGGCATCTCTAAGGACCCTGGATATTTGTCTGAATTAGCTTGTGTTTCTGTAGTGAGGGAGTGAGAATCAAGGTTATCATTAACCAGGAGGCCACAGAATTTTGTGATCTGGCTGAGCCAGCATCATAATAAATGAAGGGATCTCCTATCTCCTTAGGGCTCCAAGTCATCACCTCACAGGTCAGTGTCAGCCCTTGAACTTTGTGTCACACCCTTCCAACAAAGAAGCACTCTACAATTAAAAGACAATTTAACACTTTCAAAGTATAAATTATCAATGTATAACACTTTAGGTACCTTGCAGCTAGCCACATAAACATTGCAATCTAAGGCTTATTGTATATATGAATTATAAATAAAGTTAATTTTTCTACTCTAAACCTACTAACACCATACATTAAAATATTAATTATAATGAATGCTAATGTTTATGCTTTGAAATTATAAACTTCCTATAGTAACCCATCAAGTGTTTAAGATTGACACAGGAAGAAGGAGCAAATTTCATTCAGAGGGTAGCTAGGCCATTGATCATTTTGTTGGTTGCCTATGACTGGTTGTAACTGTCTGTGTGGGGTTTATATGTGAAGGAAATAGAATGCTTATGACTTTCAAAGACCTCTCATTGCTCTTACCAAAAGCTGCATTTGAAGGTAGTGGTCAGTACTTTAGAGCTGCTTTAGAGTCACTCAGATCCTGAAGTTCTCCTTGAAAATGTAAAACTGGAAATTGCATGTTGTTTACAATTCTTACTCTGGGGACTCAGTCCAGTGGAGGACTTGCTTCTCTGGCTCCACTTCTCCTCTACTACTTTCTCATTTCAACCATTGTATGTTCCTTCCATCTTAGCAAGACACAATACTTTGTGCAGTTCGAGAGCTCCACAGTCTTAGCATGGTCGCATCTGTAGCTGCATGGTGTGGTATATCCTTGATGATTTCACACTGTTCAATTACAGAATCACAGAATGGGAGGGTTTGGAAGGGACCTCTGGGGATCATCTAGTCCAACTACCCTGCTAAAGTAGGTTTGCCACATCAGGTTGCACAGGAACATGTTCCAACAGGTTTTGAAAGTCTCCAGAGAAAGAGAGACTCCACAACCTTTATGGGCAGTCTGTTCTGTGCTCCATCACCCTCAAGATAAAGAAGTTTTTCCTTATGTTTAGATGGAACTTCCTGTGTTCTAGTTAATGCCTATTGCCCCTTGTCCTATCACTGGGCACCACTGAAAACAGACTGGCCCCATTCTCTTGACACCTGCACCTTGACAGATATTTATAAGCACTGGTAAGATGCACTCTCAGTCTTGTTTTCTCCTGGCTAAAGAGCCCCAGATTTTTCAGTCTCTTGCCATAAGAGAGATGCTTTAGTCTCTTAATCATCTTTGTAGTGCTCTGTTGGACTCTCTCCAGCAGTTCCCTGTCTCTCTTGAACTGGAGAGCCCAGAACTAGACACATTACTCAAGATGTGGCCTCACTAGGGCAGAGCAGAGCGGGAGGAGAACCACCTTTGATCTGCTGGTCACACTTTTCTTTGTGCACCCCAGGATACCATTGGCCTTCTTGGCCACAAGAGTACACTGCTGGCTCATGATTAACTTGTCCACCAGTACTTACAGGTCCTTGTCTGCGGGGCTGCTTTCCAGCAGGTCAGACCCTAACCTGTACTGGTGCATGAGGTTATTTTATTCCTCCCCAGATGCTGAACACTTGCCCTTGTTGAACTTCATTATGTTCGTCTCCACCCAACTCTCCAACCTGTCCAGGTCTGGCTGAATGGCAGCACAGCCTTCTGGTGTGCCTGCCACTCCTCCCAGGCTTGTGTCATCAGCAAACCTGCTGAGGGTACACCCCGTGCTTTCATCCAGGCCATTGATGAAGATGTTGAACAAGGCTGGAGCCACTACTGACCTCTGGGGAACACAGGTGGAAAGAGAATCAACAGGGCATTTTGAGAATGAGCTATACAATGTTACTTCCTTTTTGCTACCCACGTAGCCAAATACATGTGAAGATTCAGGAGAAAATAAGGCATCTGTAACTTGTTCCTTTAGTGTTTAAATGCCTCTTCATACTTCCCTAAATGTTCTTACTTGGCATGGACTTGTTAAACACATTCTTCCTAACAGTTTGTAATATTTTTTTTTTTCAGAGAGTAGTTTATTTTTACAATTTCTTACATACCAACTGTCCCTGTACAGTCCCTCATTGAGTCTTTCAGTAGAAGAAATAGGCCACATTTTAATGCTCTAGACCTTGCCCATTCCAGTTTATCCACTCCCAGCAGTACATCTTTGAATGCCTGCTGTAGCAGTGCCAAGCTCACATTTTTCTCTGCTAAGTGTTAGGTCATGCTGGCAGACATTGTTTTCTGAATTAGAAGTAGGTCTCATTCTCAGTTGTAAATTTCTCTGTGGTTGTAAGCAAGTGTAGATGTGTGCAGACTTGTGAGTGATGTCAGGTTATGCAGTGTGGTTACTGCATTCCTTTTTGCTGAAAGCAAATACTTGGAACTTATGTGCTCTGATTTGATTTTAACCACAGATTCTAAACACAGAATGGCCTCAGGTTTAGTGGATGAGCAGCTCTAGCTGTTGGGCAGGCCTGGTCACAGTACATCTATTTTTCAGCAATCTGCAAAATTGGTGAATCCTTTGTTTTAAAATCTTGAGTAGAGTTAATCCAAGAAGTTTAATACTGTCTCCTGTAGTATATCTGCTGTGGTTTGTCTTCAGAATCACAGAATTGTCAGGGCTGGAAGAGACCTCAAGGAACATACAGTTCCAATCCCTCTGCCATGCACAGGGACACCTCACAGTAGAGCAGGTTGCTCACAGCTACATCCAGCCTGGCCTTAAAAACATCCAGGGATGAGGCTTCCTCCCTGGGCAATCTGTGCCACTCTCTCACCACTCTCATGCTGCAGAATTTCTTCCTAACATCTAATCCAAGTCTGCTCTCCTTTAGCTTGGGTCCTGTGCTGNCCCTCCTCAGCTTTCTTGTAGCCCACTTCAAATACTGGAAGGCCAAGAAGGTCTCCTTAGAGCCTTCTCTTCTCCAGACTGAACAACCCCAACTCTCTCAGCCTGTCCTCATCTGATAGCAGAGCAGCTCCATCCCTCTGATCATCCTCATAGCTCTTCTCTAGACATGTTCCAGCATCTCCAGATCTTTCCTGTAATAGGGGCTCCAGAACTGGACACTGCATTGCATTGCATATTTTAGAAGGCAGATAGATTAAAATTATTCTGTCATAAAAGTACAGAAATGGTCAGAAACAGTAAGAGAACAGGAGCAGTCCATTCAGGTATTCCTACATCTAATTTATAACCTTAACATAGTATTTCATTATTGGTCATCTACTGCTGCTAACAGAACTTGCATTATTTAGATTCTGCCAAGCAGGAACAACCACAGTGGTCCTATGGTGCTGTTTGTGACTGCTCTGTCTCATGATGGGATGTACTAGTCTGTAGCTGGTTTCAAAGTCCATAGGCCTATTTCTAAACCTTTTGTAGGCTGATGTTTGCAGTTATTAGGGAAAGGATGTGTGATTCTCTATCTTTATTTTCACAGTCTTAACAATTTTAACAGTGTTGACAATTCTTCTTGCCTTTGGGGTCCAGGCAGCACACATAGATACCACAAGGGAAGTCAAACACAGACTTACCAGTGACTCAACTTGATTAGCCAAGCTTGTCTGTGTAATGCAGAATTGTGATACTGGTGTTACAAAGTGACTCTCCTAAAACATTCTCACCAAACATAATCATGCTATTATTGTTTACTCTGACAGCAGCTTCTTTCTATCCAAGGAGCTCAGCACATTTTACAACCATTAAGCCTCCCAATGAAATAGTTAAAGATCATTATCCTATTTTCTAGATGAGGCATACAGAGATTAATGACTTGCTGAAGTGACACAAGGAATTTGAGACAGAGCAAGAAATAGATGGCATCTCCCCCAGATCTCATGCCCATTCGTTTGCTTATTAAATGACCCAAGGAAAAGCCACTCCTGGTTGTGGAGTAGCACTACTGCTTTGTGAACTGAAAAGGTGGATTACTGAAGCAGTAAAAATAAAACCAAGAGCAACTCTGCTTCTTTTCTGATAATCAACTGGAGGAACTGGGCTGTTACTGGATTACTTTTAAGTAGAGACATGATAAAGAATGCAAGAATCCTAGATCTGAATTTGAAGAAGGTGAGAGAGGGGAAGAGGTTTTTCAGCAGTTTTATGCATCACCAGAAGCTCACTCTGAGCAGCATGGAAAAAACATCTGCTAACCTGGTCTTGAGCCTTCACCATAGTGATTTATTCTTGGGCTTCTTGGTTTGAATGTGGTTGAATCTCAGCATTTCTGTTTAAACTGAGCAAAATGCAGTGTTCTTTATGTGGCTCACAGAGGATGATGGCTTCATTTTCCTCAGTGTGTGCCAGAAGCATAGATCACTTCTGTGGCCCATATATATCTCCACGTTAATTCCTTTGCTATGTACATAGAGGCTCATATTTAATTGCCGACTCAGGGATTACTTCCAGTGTCTCAATTTACAGTTTCATGCACATTAAAAAGTAATGTTTCTGTCTTTCCACATTTAGCGCAGCTAATTTCTCTCTATGGGTTTACAATAATCCCCCTAAATTCACTTTGTTGTGTTGTGTTTTTTTTTTTACTTCACAGAGTTGATTGCTGTATTGTCAGCCTTGCTGATCTTACAAAACGACAAGCACTTAGTGGTATTTTTCCTAAGATACATATGAGCTGCAAATTANCCAGAACTGCACACAAGACTGCAGATGGGGTCTGATGAGAGCAGAGTAAAGGGGGAGAATAATGTAAGCTGAAAGTAAGTTAAGTTACAGAAGCTATTTGTGCTGTCAGTGTCTTTTAAAATTTCAAAGTATATAATTGAACAAAATTATTAAACAGCAATAAAAATTAAAACATTCTGTTGTTATGGCCACAAAGTAGAGCTTTAGAACAAGAAAGTCAGGGTGTCTTCAAATCTGGGAACAGGAAAAAAACAAGGAAGATTTGAAGAAGTTTCTCAGGCAAAATTCTGGCACCTGAAGATCTAAGATGAAGATCAGATTTCTGCTTTACCACCAGGGACATGATGTGCACTGAGGTTTTTCACCCCCCCACCAAAGACATCACCCAAACTAAGTACACCAGCACAGAATGAAATGATATGTGAAATGTATCACATAAGTGCTTGCACATAAAAATACATCAGAGGCTTTGGTTGGAAAGTTACTGAAAAGGTGAAATACTTTCAGGTGTGGGGGTTAGTTTTTTAAAGGTTATTCTTGCTGTTTCTATCTATAGGGTGACAGTAACTATACAGGAGGTATTATGCTATTTTTGATGGGTCTCTTTGTGTGTGTGTGTGTGTATGTATATAAACACACACATATTATGACACAAATTTATATATAACTACACACACATTATGACATGAATCATATAAAACTGAGTTGTGATTCTGCCCCTTTACTCTGCTCTCGTCAGACCCCATCTGGAGTACTGTGTGCAGTTCTGGAGCCCCCAGCACAGGAAGGACATGGAAGTGTTGGAGTGGGTCCAGAGGAGGGCCGCGAAGATGATCAGAGGGCTGGAGCAGCTCTCCTATGAGGACAGACTGAGAGAGTTGGGGCTCTGCAGCCTGGAGAAGAGAAGGCTTCCAGGAGACCTTAGAATAGCCTTCCAGTATCTGAAGGGGGCCTACAGGAAGGCTGGGGAGGGACTATTTACAAGGTCTTGTAATGACAGGACAAGGGGCAATGGGTTTGAACTGGCAGAGGGAAGATTTAGACTGGATGTTAGGAGGAAGTTCTTTCCAGTGAGGGTGATGAGGCACTGGAACAGGTTGCCCAGGGAGGTTGTGGCTGCTCCCTCCCTGGAGGTGTTCAAGGCCAGGTTGGACGAGGCCTTGAGTGACCTGTACTAGTGGGAGGTGTCCCTGCCTATGGCAGGGGATTGGAACTAGATGATCCTTGAGGTCTCCTTCCAACCTTACCATTCTATGATTCTATGATTTTGAGTCTAGGAGCAGAAAGTCAGAAATCTGTGTCCTCTGTGTGTGTGTTCTGAGGGCAACACAAATGTATCTCTGACAATAATGACTGCCTGTGTTTATTGTGTGGTTTACTTGTGCACTATTATCCTACCTAGCTGCATAGTTTTAAATCAGAGGAGTCCATGAGGAGAAATTCCTGGCTGAGATAAAAATAAAGTAGAATCCTGAAGCTGGTCTGGAGTCCTAAATGAAGGAGCAGGAAAGCTATCAACTGGGGATCACACTCAGCCTGGCTCTGACCTGGCTGATGAAGTCCCTTCTTTCAGTCAAGGTTAGGGTGGAAGATGATAGTTGCGAAATCCTCAGGATGCTGTCCTACGCAGAGAAAGGGGTTGAGTGAACTTCTCAGGGCGTGCCAGCAAGTGCTGACAAGGGCTGACGTGTACCAGAATGCAGACTTTCTATATGACCTTGGCCGAGTCACTTAATCCCTCTGTGACTTGCTTTCCTCATCTGCAGAATTAGGTACAAATAATAATACTTCCCTGCCTCACAAGGAGCTGTGGGGGATTACTTCATTACTATTTACAGGGCGTTTTCCAAGGCAAATAGAAAAGATGCAGTGGAAGTGTTGTGATTTGTTGCTGGAAACCTGTAAAATAGCAAATACCTTGTTGATCATGTCCTGGAAAATAGATTGTTAACTGACTAGTGCTTGGGTATCTTTTATTATCAGAAACCACTTAAGCCCATCAAATCTTCTCTTTTTCCTCTGCTCGCTTTATGATCTTGTGTTCAAGTGGTTATGCACATGTCATTAGGCAAAATTGAACACCCTCCCTGCCTGTCAAAAATTATGTCTCTTTCTATGAGCTTTGTGGCTTCTGTAATTGATGAACCTGAGACATCCCAAATCTGCAATCACATTCCATTACCTAGAAGGACCTTGTACACATTGACAAAGAGATAATAAACTTGCTTTCATTACAGTTTCAAAGAGGCAGATCCCAATTAAGTTGATTTTGAAGTCCAAAGGAGTGTCCACTAGTTTGAGCATCTCCTTCTTGGCCTAGCAGACTGAAAGACATTCTTATAAACTGTAGGTCTATGTTTATTAATACCAGATCAGGGAATTGTCTCATTGCAGTGCAGACTTTCATGGGTATAGATTATGGACATGAGTCAATGTTTCTCTTGAATTAGCCAAAACTCAATTACCTTAAAGCAGTCAAAAATTTTAAGTGAATGGAAGTGCATCAGCAAAGTGAGTTTATACCTGTCAGTGTTCTGTATCATGTAGCTGTGGTATGTCTCAATACTGTCAGACTGATAGGAGCTCTAAAGCTGAACTTAAGTTACTGAACCCTGATCAAGATGGCAGGGGGGGCTGGACTACATGATCTCCAGAGGTCCTGTCCAACCTCTACCATTCTGTGATTCTGTAACCCTAGCTGCTCAGTCATGAGAGGATCACATATGCATACACGTGAATTGCATTAACTCCACTATACAGCTGAATCCTTAAGGCCACAGTGACCTGCAGTGACTTGACTGTAAAAGTGTTTTGTCTGTGCTTGTAGTATTCTGGATCCAGAGATACAAATAACATGCAAAGAGAATTTTTCATTAATACTGCAGAATCACAGAATTGTCAGGAGTGGAAGGGACCTCAAGGATCATCCACTTCCAACCCCCCTCCCATGGGCAGGGACACCTCACATTAGAGCAGGTTGCCCAGAGCCGTATCCAGCCTGGCCTTAAAAGGACCCAGGGATGAGGCTTCCACCACCTCCTTGGGCAACCCGTGCCAGTCTCTCACCACGCTCATGCTGAAGAACTTCTTCCTAAGGTCTAATCTCAGTCTGCCCTCCTCTAGCTTGGGTCCATTCCCCCTAGTCCTATCACTGCCCAACATCCTAAAAAGTCCTTCCCCAGCTCCCAACTTTCTTGTAGCCCCCTTCAGATAATGGAAGGCCACAATGAGGTCACCTTGGAGCCTTCTCTTCTCCAGACTGAACAACCCCAACTCTCTCAGCCTGTCCTCACAGGAGAGAGGTTCCAGCTCTCTGATCATCATGGTGGTAGGTGATACTTGTAAGAGAGATCATTTAGCTTCTTTGTGACTGTGAAAACAATTGATTTTTATCATTATTATTAAGGCTTTTGTTTTCTTTTGGACTGCCTATCTCAGTAGTGGGATCCTTCCCCTACAACATCTTCCATTCCATGAACANTTCTCTTGAATTAGCCAAAACTCAATTACCTTAAAGCAGTCAAAAATTTTAAGTGAATGGAAGTGCATCAGCAAAGTGAGTTTATACCTGTCAGTGTTCTGTATCATGTAGCTGTGGTATGTCTCAATACCGTCAGACTGATAGGAGCTCTAAAGCTGAACTTAAGTTACTGAACCCTGATCAAGATGGCAGGGGGGGCTGGACTACATGATCTCCAGAGGTCCTGTCCAACCTCTACCATTCTGTGATTCTGTAACCCTAGCTGCTCAGTCATGAGAGGATCACATATGCATACACGTGAATTGCATTAACTCCACTATACAGCTGAATCCTTAAGGCCACAGTGACCTGCAGTGACTTGACTGTAAAAGTGTTTTGTCTGTGCTTGTAGTATTCTGGATCCAGAGATACAAATAACATGCAAAGAGAATTTTTCATTAATACTGCAGAATCACAGAATTGTCAGGAGTGGAAGGGACCTCAAGGATCATCCACTTCCAACCCCCCTCCCATGGGCAGGGACACCTCACATTAGAGCAGGTTGCCCAGAGCCGTATCCAGCCTGGCCTTAAAAGGACCCAGGGATGAGGCTTCCACCACCTCCTTGGGCAACCTGTGCCAGTCTCTCACCACGCTCATGCTGAAGAACTTCTTCCTAAGGTCTAATCTCAGTCTGCCCTCCTCTAGCTTGGGTCCATTCCCCCTAGTCCTATCACTGCCCAACATCCTAAAAAGTCCTTCCCCAGCTCCCAACTTTCTTGTAGCCCCCTTCAGATAATGGAAGGCCACAATGAGGTCACCTTGGAGCCTTCTCTTCTCCAGACTGAACAACCCCAACTCTCTCAGCCTGTCCTCACAGGAGAGAGGTTCCAGCTCTCTGATCATCATGGTGGTAGGTGATACTTGTAAGAGAGATCATTTAGCTTCTTTGTGACTGTGAAAACAATTGATTTTTATCATTATTATTAAGGCTTTTGTTTTCTTTTGGACTGCCTATCTCAGTAGTGGGATCCTTCCCCTACAACATCTTCCATTCCATGAACAGTTTACACTTACTTAAATCTGACCATACAGGCTGGTAAATCACTAACAGATGGTAGTCACTGTGGCTTGCAAGGAGTATTGCATGTGCTTGCAGCCACACCCAGGCACTCACCTTAAAAGCAGAGAGGGACAATACTATTTTCTAGGTTGCACAATGCATGAGATAAGATGAGGCAATGCTCATGTGTCACTGCTGCTCTATTTGCTGCTCTTGTCAGGTGTTTCTTCTGAGCAGTACCGGAGTGCACGGCATCGACAAGCCATCCACAGACATCTTCACCCTTATCTCTACTGTGGCAGAGAAGTTCAGTAGAAGTAATCCATTTCATCACTTCCTTTTTTACTCTTTTGCAGTCAAGTCAAACTTTTTTTTTTTTTTTTTACTCATTAATTCTAATGTAAGGCTCCCAGTGACATCATCTAACGAGGACTTTCGGGGCGTGGACCATTATTACTTATAGAGAACCAGACTTACACTAATGTTGACAGGGTTTAAAGCAGACAGGAAAAGCAATAATATGCAAAAATAAGATATTAAAGAACATAAGGAGGTGGCAATTTTTTATATGTGAGAAAGGATCATTTGGTTTTGGTTGTTTGGGTTTTTTTCATATATTTTTTTTCCTAGGACAATAGCTAGAGCTATTTTGAACAGTAATTCATTCTAATAAGCATAATGTTCCCCTATAAATAAAATGTTTGGCAATTCTAAAGGCCTTGGAGATAGGATATAAATATTGGCACACTAATATAAGGCAGAAGAAATACTATTTTTGAAGGATAAGTAAATAAATGCATCTCTTCATATAATCATTATGATACAGTCCACACATCCCATTAGGAATCCTCACCACTAAAGTTAGATTGGATTGTGTTCCAAAATAACTTCAGCCGAATACTTTCCAGTTACAGAAAGTATGCTGGAGGATTGCAGCAATGGTAACATCCTCTTAATAGCACTGATACTGAGCAAAGCCACTTTCATCTGGAGAGCTTGGGAAGGCAGCTGACACTTCAGAGAAGGCAAGGAGGGTCAGGAATAATTGCTTGCTTTGTCAGAATTATGGAAAATAGTGTTTGGAAGGAATAAAGTTTCTTTCCCACCTTTTCCACTCAGTTTTATTGTTCCATAGAATCAGTTTGGTGTACTGAGATCTGTGTGATTAGAATCTCATCTCTTCATATCCATAAGACTACTTCTTATGCACATTTCTCTTTTAAATAACTTTGGAGTGGCTGCTCTTTTACCATTCATTGTTTCCCAGCACACCCGAGGTATCCAAACAAAGTCCAAGGCTCAGTGGTATATTAAGGTATATCAGGTGTGCAACAGCATACTGGAAACATCAAAGCAGTTTAAGGCTACCAGACTTGAACAAAACTCTTTTAGTTTGCTGTTTATATATACATGTTGACATGAGCTGAAGCTTTGTTATGCTTTCTGGCATTTCCAGTTGCAGTGTAAGTTACCAGATCAAAATTAATGTTTGGCTCAGAAGCTGCAGAAAGCAAGCTGAAGGCTGTTGAGGGTGATGAAAGAAGCTACATGTCAGTGAGGAAAAAGGAAACAAGCTGCTTGAGCTCACTTGGTTTAAGTAACGTCTAGTGGAAAAAATACACTTCTAGAAAACTCTGCCAGGGGTTGCAGTCCTTTATTCAAAAAGGTATCCTTTTGCCTAGGTGAGTAGCTGGCTTCCTCTTTGTCCACCATGTGCCCTTTAAAACTTTCACCCACTGCCCAGCAGGGATCCCTTTCCTTTCACTCTGATCTCTCTCCCATGTTCCCTGTCTTTTTCCTAAAATGAATTGACTCACCCTCGGTGGCAAAAGTCAGATATGATTATTTCCAGAAAGACTCTTCCAGCTGACTCTAGCATGCAACCAGAGATCTGAAGAAAATAAACCCACAAAACCCAAGTGGCTAAGATTCCCACAGGAATATGCATTTTAGGGCAGTCGCTGTGCATACAGCATGGGGCTGCTCTGCACTTGTGCAGCAGTTTCAAGGTGTAGCAAACTTTGGGATCGTCGTTTCACCAGAGTCAGGAATTCACCACCAGCTCAGTCAGTAATTAATTTATCATCACGTTACAGTTTTAAGACTAAGTGTCTTAATTGTGAATTGTAAATAAAAGTGTTCCAGAGAATTTGAGAGAGAGTTCAGGGGATGGACTCTCCAAGGGGCTGAATAAAATGTAAGAGATGTGTTTATCCCATTCCATTGCTCTAAAAATCCTATATACTTTGAAGCACAGCTTGTTCTGGGCTCTCTCTTGCTTGCTTGCTTGTTTTTCCCCCTATCTTTCCTTCTGGCCTTGCTTGCTTCTCTTCACTGACAATTGTTTGGGATACTGGTAAGAATACTGACTGAGGTGGGAGAGATAATATTGTAAGCTGGCAACAGCCCCTAGGGGGCGTCCAGGGGGGTGTCCAGGTGGGTAGCTGGGCTACTATCCAATTGTACTTGAGTCCAAGGGAGGGCAACAAGTACAATTTAAGAGCTGGAGCACTCCTGATGAGGAGAGGCTGAGAGCCCTGGGGCTTTTTAGTCTGGTGAAGAGAAGACTTGGAAGGGATCTTAATCAATGTCTATAAATGTCTGAGTGCTGGGGTTCAAGAGGGAGGGGACGAACTCTTCTCAGTTGTGCCCTGGGACAGGACAAGGGGCAATGGATGGAAACTGAAGCACAGGAAGTTCCACCACAAGATGAGGAAGAACTTCTTGACTGTAAGGGTCACAGAGCACTGGAGCAGGCTGTCCAGAGAGGTTGTGCAGTCTCCTTCTCTGGAGATGTCCTATGTTTGATTCAGTGGAAATACTGTTCCTCTGACATAAACTGCAAGCAATAAGTTGTGTAAGAGCTGGGACAGCAACTTTACAACTCTCACATTGTAAACTAATGGTCTGAGTCTTTACCAGCTTATTCAATAAAGTGCTTTATTAGTGTTACAGCCAACACAAGCATATTGCTAGTCTTATCTATGCTTTTTTGTAACCATAATATTACCAAGATTACAGCAATTCATCTCCTGACATTTATATATTTGCCTGTCAAACCATTCATGGAGCACTCATTGCTCAGACTAGCCTGAAGTAATAGTTCTGAACTGTCTGGTTGTTTCTCAGTGTCTTCTAGCTGGTAGTGAAGAAGGTCTTGCAACTGCATATTTTAGATCCCATCTCTTTGTTTGTGTGTTTCTAAGCTGATGTTTCTTTACTGTGTCATTTATTTGGAGGTGTTGCCAGCATGCCATTGCATTTGTGGTGTGTAGTGTGCATTTTCATTGCTGTTTATAATGTTGGTCTCAATGGCGAGCTTGGTGGTACAGTAAGAAAAGGAAGATTAGGATCTCATCCCCAGTGGATAGTGGCAGATAGGAAGTAATGTCTTTCATAATGGAATAATCTAAATAAAATGCTGCGCATTAATTAAAGGTGATTAACTGAAAGAGGATACAGTTAGTTCAAGATGCTAAATCTTAAAAAGTACATAATGTTCTCAAAATGCTACCAGCATTTTGAAATTTAAGTATATTTCAAATCCACAAATATCAGTAAGTTGAAGAAGTGTCACTGGTGGTGGGCTTCAGTGATTTGCTGGTATTCTCTAGTCTGATTGTTAAGTTCCTTGGATGCATCCAGAGGAGCTGGTGAAAGGGCTATGAGGAGCAGCTAAGGCCTTTGGGTTCATTTGGTTTGGAGAAAAGGAGACCAAGGGGTGACTTCAGTACTCTCTGTAGCTTCCTGAGGAAAGTGAGAGGGAGACGATGATCTCTTTTCCCTGTTACCTAGTCATGGTACATGTGGGCATGGTTCAAAGCTGTGCCATGGGGTATTTAGACTGGACATTAGGAAGCATTTCTCTACTGGGAGGGTGGTCAAATGCTGGAATGGGCTCCCTAGAGATGCTCCAAGCCTCTCAGTGTTTAAGAGGAATTTGGACAATGCCATTAATAACTTGCTTTAAATTGGTCAGGACTGAATTGGTCAGGCAGTTAGACTGGATAGATGATTGTAGGTCACTTCCATCTGAAAATAACTCTGTTCTATTCCATACAACATCCAGCTTTTGGACTTCTCCCAGTTTTTAGCTTCTGAAGAGAAAGCTACATGAGGTAAAACAGCCTCATTAATTCTCTGCCATGAGAAAATGCTTGGCAGTGTTACGATGAGTGGAATTTTTCACATCTCTTCCAACTTAAGAAGGTAGAAAAAAGTGAAAAGCAAGGGGCAAGATTCTGAGGCCAAATTAAGCAGACTGGTTAGAACCAGGAGTGCTGTAGAAACAGGAGCTGCTCGTGAAATATCAGCAAATCTTTTGTATGACATGATTCGGTAGATTTTGGTCAGCACACTGGCTCAGGCTATCAGCCTTCAGCAGCCTTACCTATCCCAGCTGCCTAGTTAAAGGTCAGAGGGGGCATGATTCACCTGTGAGGAGTGTTGTCATTGCCCCATCTGGGCAGGAGAGTCCCACCTGCGGTGTCCTAATTTCCAGGGCAGAGGCATGGCTGGCCCCGATTGGCTGTGCCAGCTCCCCGCCTTGCTGCAGATTGGCCAAGCCTGCTGCCTCCTCTCTCTCATCTTGCTGGGGCACTGGCACTGCCCGACTGCTGCTCTTCCACACTGACCACAGAGGGACCAGGGGATGCCCACGCACCAGCACTTGGTCAATAAGGTGTGTTGCTGGGGATGTGGTGGACAGGGTGACTGGTGACATTTGTTCTCAAGGCTAAAGAGCAAGGCTGTGGCTCATCAAGAGCATCTAGGAGAAGAAAAGAAAGGGGAAAAAGAAAGAATGGGATTAGAAAAGGATATGCAGAACTGACTCTTAAACTGTGGGCAGGATGGACTTGCCAGGACTGTGTTTTTCAAATTACAGAAAAGTATTTATCATATTAAGTAAATGCTCTGTATTTAGAGCCCTTTAAAACAACTTTTGTCTCTATTCAGAAGTTTGCCCAAGGCTCTGCAAAAGCCAACTGAAGTGTCTCTTCCCTACACTTTAAACATAGTAGCTAACTAACTTGAACTCAGGAATTTAATTGTTGGCCTGAAGTCCTATTAGACTAAGTATGGAAGAGGATTCTTAAGGTAGCAACTCAGGTAGTGCAAAGATGAAGGCCATCTAACCCCATAGGAAGAAGGGGTTTTATGTCTATGATTGGAGAATAAAAGCATTTTTCTATTGGATGAAGGAACTGAAGACATAGTTAATTTTTCATAATCCAATTAGAAGCTTGCAAATAATATTTGGTTGCCAGTACTGCATATCCTTCTGTTTTATAAATATGTGGTTTAGTGTCTTTACCTTGTTCCTGGGGAAAAGGTAAATCTTGATGCAAGATAACATCACTGCACTGAATATGTATTGGAACTCGGGGTCCATGGAAATATTCTGCTTCTGCTTCAAGTCTGGACTTGGGATTTTGTTCATATCTTCCTCATCTAAAACCTAGTTAAAAGGATGTCATGGTGAGACTTTTAGGATAGCACTTGAGCTCTTTTAAATCAGGAGCTGATGCAAAGAGAAGGCATCTCAGCCACGTTTCAACTTGTGTTTCTGGCTCTCTTCTAGCTAGAAAAAGAGGAAAGAATGTTTCAGACTGATGTTCTTTTGTGGCAGAGTGATGCTCCAGACAGTTCTCCAGTCCAAGCTGAACTCTGTGTTTTGGAATAGAACATCTAATTAGAAATGGATTTTTTTTTTTTTTTTTTTAAAGTTTCCATCTCTCCATGAGTCAGGCAAAGATTTCAACAAGGCATGGACTGGTACATAGTAAATCACTGTTTACCACATCTGTTAATATAACAGCGCCTACATGCTGTGTTTAAAATGTAATTAGAGGTGGGCCACGTCAAAATTGTCACAAGAGACTGGCTAGCCACACCCTGCATGCTGATTCCAAAACATAATGCTTACTAGGATCCCATTTAAGTGACATTTTCATGAGACTTTTGAAAGGGGGTAGCCTTCATCTGCTCTACAGACATGGTAACTTGCCTGTATAGCTTTCCTTCATTCCTGCTCTTACTGCTTGTGACACCAGGCAAATCTTCACCATCTTCTCACAGGAAATTTTTTTGACACATCACACTCACCTCTTTTATTAACCTTGACTCAGTGGCTTTTTTAAAAGAGGTTTAAGTGTGTGGCTGTTTGGAACTGTGTTCTGAAGTTTTCCATCCCTGCCTTTAGATGCTCGCTTACTTGATTAGCACATAAAAAAAGCCCAAATGGTCTTACGCATTCGAGCACAAGTTAGGATGCGCAGGTAACTGACGAGCTGAACAGACCTCTTATGCTGCATTCAAAATGCTTTAAAAAAATCTCAGCTACTTCCTTTGTTTCTGTTACAGCCTCTTGTGTCACACAAGGCAAACCATGCAGACAGCATGGATGACAGAGCCACTTCCTATTTCTCCTGATTTAGTGGATCTGATCTAGTGGAAAGTGTCCCTGCCCATGGCAAAGGGTTTGGAACTAGATGATCCTTGAGGTCCCTTCCAGCCCTGACAAATCTGTGATTTAACTCTTGTGTCAATGCTTTTGTAACTGCAGCAGTGTGGGATATTGATAAAACTGACAAATTATGCAGTGCCACAGTTATATGCTTTGAACGTGAATCTGCAGTTAGCTTTGAATGTGAATCTGGTATTAAACACCTGGGAATACTGCTGGGAGATGTTTCCTTCCTTTCTGGGAAACAGTTTGCTATCAGAGTCAGCATTACAAGTGAAGGATGATGAAAGTACACTTTCTTTCCACTGATAATCATCAAAGACTGCCCTTTAGCCTGGCCTTGTAGTTCTTTTTTGTGGATTTCTGTACTAGGTAAAATCTATTCTTAACTCATAGGAAGACAATGTGTAGCATTTTAAAATTGTTTAGAAGTTCCAAAGGACTCTGGAAGTCTTTTGTTAAGTAATTAAGGGAACAGATACTTTCTAAAATCTGTAAGAGTTCTCTAGGGCACTTGACAATAGATCTTGGCTGTCTGTTGGAACTGGGAGTAGGTGAAGCAAAGAGTGCATGCCAGCCATATAGATATAGCTACCTACAAAAAGCAGGTTGAGAGATCAAGGATTGTTTCTTAGTTCTTGAATTATGAAGGAACTGAGTTAAATCTGCTGTCTCAGCAAGCAGGAAGCTTGTTTAAAGCCTCTCCTAGACCAAAGCTGTAACACAGCAGATGTGGCCACTAATGAATTGCTGTCACGGACCAGAGAATTTAAACTTCAATTAATAATTCGACATTTTTAAGTGGAAATGTTTGTGTCACTCATTACCCTGTTCAGACAGTGTATATAGGTATTTGTTTTAATTTATTTGCTTCAAACTACCTGAATGCAATGAAAGCCCAGCTTGCTAGGCTTGTTCTGTTTCCTACCCTGAAAGAAAGCAGCTATTTGTCAAACATGGCAGCTACCAAAGAAAAGTTCCTATAAACTGCGTGCAGTTCTGGAGCCCCCAGCACAGGAAGACATGGAAGTGTTGGAGTGGGTCCAGAGGAGGCCATGAAGATGCTCAGAGGGCTGCAGCAGCTCTGCTATGAGGACAGGCTGAGAGAGTTGGGGCTCTGCAGCCTGGAGAAGAGAAGGCTTCCAGGAGACCTTAGAGTAGCCTTCCAGTATCTGAAAGGGGCCTACAGGAAGGCTGGGGAGGGACTATTGACAAGGTCTTGCAATGACAGGAAAAGGGGCAATGGGTTTGAACTGGCAGAGGGGAGATTTAAACTGGATGTTAGGACAAAGTTCTTTACAGAACAGGGTGGTGAGACACTGGACCAGGTTGCCCAGGGAGGTTGTGGTTGCTCCCTCTGTGGAGGTGTTCAAGTCCAGGTTGGATGAGGCCTTGAGTAACCTGTACTAGTGGGAGGTGTCCCTGCCTATGGGAGGGGGGTGGGGGTGGATGCTCCTTGAGGTCCCTTCCAACCTTACCATTCTATGAAACTACATTTTCTTTTTGTTCCACAGATGAGGAAACACTCCTGCTTTGGTTTTTTGTTCTGTGGGATATTTTTGCCTGGAATCCTTGGTTTTCCACAGACAAATACCTCAATTGATTGTGATTCTCTGTTACCAAACTATGAAGCTGAACCACAGTCGTCTGCACCACCATACATCATTGCTGTATCTTTTGATAACTTCGAGCCAGGAAATGAAATCCAAGGTAAATAATCTGAATGACATAAAGACCAGAATTACCAAATCTTCACCCAAGCTCCCCTGTTTCCCTCTCGGTCTAGTTAAGTTTGTTTATTTCACTTCAATCACATTTATATTAATGTTTGTATGTGTATATTATCTTTTCAGTTATATGAATATCTTTTATCTGTCTAATAAATGTAGCAGAACCTCATGCTGTAATTTTTTGTTGGTGACAAAGTTAAAATGAAATACAGCTGGCAAAACTGGACTAATAACAAGTTGCTCTTTAATTTTGAGTGTTTGCTGTTTTAAGAGGCCTCTTCATTACAAAGAGGTCCTACTCATTAGATGCCCACACGCTGTCATCTTACAGGAAAATAAAAATTCAGGATGAAATATAAAACAGTTCAAGAGTGACACACTCTGAGTCATCCTTCTAAGAGCTGCATCCCAGATTTTATCAATTGCAGGAGGTGGAGCTATTGTCTTAAAGCACCTTTTTATTTTCCTAATCCCAAATTGCTCTCTGGATGGAACACCTTGACAGCCTTGTTTCTCCATGCTATGATGCCATCTCATGATGCTGTCACGCTTTAAGTGGCTTGTGAATGCTGCTTCTTCCAGCCAGTTGCTAGAAGTAGCATGGAAGTGGAAGCGAGTTGTAACCTGTCAGGTCTGTTGGTGTGCCTGTAGCTGAAAAAGAGCAGCTAAGCAGCTACTCTCTAGTTGGGCTTCTGTTTTACCTGAGCCCAATAACAACAGATGTGCTTCCATGGACAGTGATATGCAGGGGAAACAATGGAGGAACTTTGGAGTCCTATCATAGCAGCCATTCCTTGGAAAATGTGTGAAGAACTCCCTCAAGGATAGGAGGGTCTTTGGATTATTAAGAGCGATTTCTTAAACTATTTCCAGCACAATGATGGAAATTCAAATACATGCAGGCTGCTCTGTAAGGTTATATGGGATTTACTATGGCAAAAAGATGAAATTCTAGATGCTACCCACATTGTGCAGGGGGTTTGTTGGCTGCTCTGTGGTGGTGTTCTTTTTTCTTTCTCCCCTTCCTCCCTTCTTTTTTCTTTCTCCCCTTCCTCCCTCCTTTTTTCTTTCTCCCCTTCCTCCCTCCTTTTTTCTTTCTCCCCTTCCTCCCTCCTTTTTTCTTTCTCCCCTTCCTCCCTCCTTTTTTCTTTCTCCCCTTCCTCCCTCCTTTTTTCTTTCTCCCCTTCCTTCTGTTATATTGTCAAGGTATAATTGGTCCTTGCCTCACCTTCTGTGTCAGTCTCAGTTTAGCTATTCTTCTTTTTAATGACTGCACACACCTCTGAGCATAAAACATTAATCTGCTTTTATTTACAAAAGTGCCTAATATTGGCAGCAGCCGAGGAAGTTTATAACAGATCAGAACAAATTTTATTTTTCCATTTGAAATTTAATTTCATTATGGATATAAAGGAAACTGCTCTCTTCCATCTTTTACTAATCTTCTTCAGTAACAAAATTTCAGTAAAATGGAGTTGTTCATAACTATTAATTTTTCATATTTAATAAGACCTTGAGAGATCAACTGTCTAGCTTATCTTCTTCCAGTTGTAACACATGAAAAAAAATGATTCTGCAATTCAGCCTTAGGCAAAAATTCATCTGTTCATTTAAATCAGAAGCAGAAAGAAACGCAATCCTTGCTCTCCCATGGCTATTTTGTAGGCTTAATCAGACAGAAAATAAATAACCTTTTGGTCAGCAGGGCCATTGGCCAATATTCTGAACGTGCATGGGGAGAAAATGAGATTACCTAAGAAAGTTGTAGTCATTTGGTAGAGCAGAATGACTGTAAAAGTTGCCAGCAAGTGATATGCCATGTTGTTTTACACAGAAATGCCTCCCCAAATTTCTTCTTTTTCCTTTATTGTCATTCTCCTGATAATTAATAAAAACTTTAATAAAACCCAAGTTTAAAAGACTTTAATTTCTGTAGGTGCAGTCTCTTGCTTTAGAGCGAGGGAAACTGCTTGTTAAATCCTGAAGAGGTTTTTAGTTATGCATGAAGCTTACAGTTGTGGAAATGTCTTTTTACAGTGACTCTAGAAGCACTTAAAAATGTCAGCTTTAAAGGATTTAATCTACAAGCTCGGGAAGTAGAAGGAGATGTTCCTGTTGGTACTTTTAAAATTACAGACCCAAATACAAAAGGCTTGGAATGTCATAACACAACGGTATGTCTTCTCTCCTTGCAGTATTTACTGAAGCTTAGTTGCCTTTTAAATGCTTTGATCAGAATTGATGTAAGTTGTGAGCACTTTTTGTGTGTCAAAGTTACTTTGTCAGTGGAATTTTAAAATGTAGACTCTCTCTCAAAAAAAAAAAAAAACCAAAACCCAAACAACAAACCAATCCACTATAGAATCATGGAATCATTCAGGTTGGAAAAGAACCCCGGGATCATCAACTCCAACTGTTGGTCCTACTCTAAATGTTCACCCCTAAAGCATATCCTCAAGCACCATATCTAAACCACCTTTGAACACATCCAGGATTGGTGACTGTAAGGGGGAAAAGATTTGGGAGTCCTAGTTGATGGCAGGTTGACCATGAGCCAACAATGTGCTCTGGTGACCAGGAATGGCAATGCCATGCTGGGGTGTATTGGAAGGGGTGTGGTTAGTAGGTCGAGAGAGGTTCTCTTCCGCTTTTATGCTGCCCTGGCAAAGCCACATCTGGAATATTGTGTCCAGTTCTGGGCCCCTCAGTTCAAGAAGGACGTCAGGGAACTGCTGGAAAGAGTCCAGCCACAAAAATAATGAAGGGAATGGAACATCTTTCTTATGAGGAGAACCTGAGGCAGCTGAGGCTCTGTCGCTTGGAGAGGAGGAGCGTGAGAGGTGACCTCATGAATGGTTATAAAGATGTAAAGGGTGAGTGCCAGGAGGATGGAGACAGCCTCTGCTGGGTGATGGCCCAATGCCAGGACAAGGGGCAATGGTGGAAGCTGAGGCATAGGAAATTTCTTGTAAACGTGAGGAGGAATTTTTTCCCTGTGCAGGTGACAGAACACAGGAACAGGCTGCCCAGGGTGGGTGTGGAGTCTCCCTCTCTGGAGATGCTCAAAACCTGCCTGGGCATGGTCCTGTGTGATCTGCTCTAGGTGATCCTGCTCTGGCAGGGGGGTGGGACGATATGATTTTTTTGAGGTGCTTTCCAGCCCCTGACATTCTATGATTCTATGACTCACCCACCTCCCTGGGCAGCTTATTTCTATCCCTGACCACTCCTTCTGTGAAAGAATTTTTCCTAATGTCCAGTCTAAAACCTACCCTGTTGTAATTTGAGGCCTTTCCCTCTTCTTCTGTTGCTAATTACCTGTGAAGCTATTTGGCCCATTATCAGATGACTTCAGTGTTACCTGTTGTAGAAAAGACAGTTCCCCTAACAAAAGAAGTAGAAATCACTCTCACATGTTATATGTACTTCTTTTTAGTTGCGGAATTCACCAATAAGTCATGCAAATTCATATCTAACAACAGAAATAGAAATCACTGGATGTTAGAGGTTGGAAGGGTCCTGTAGCATGTAGCTACTTTTAAAAGCTAGCAAAGTCTGATATTGATATACTTGAGAAGAAAATGCTTATGCTGTCGTCGGCTCCACCACCTCCTATGGAAAGTGAATCCTGTAAAATAATGGAAAACCACATTTTATTTTCATATAAAAAGGTTTCTTACATGAAGTTGTGGAGAACATAACACAGAAAAATGAATAACAAACAAAAATCAGCCACTTTAGGTAAAATGAATATTCTAACAAGGGAATGTGCAAGGAAAGAAAAAAATCCATGACTTTACCTCTTACTTAAGCAGAATTAAGTTAGAAAGAAAAAGAAACCAAACAAAAACCAA
>WBNM01044361.1:0-10634 GCA_013399055.1 Ramphastos sulfuratus | reverse complement strand
ATTCAGAGGGACCTTGACAGGTTCGAGAGGTGAGTCTGAATGAAACTTATGAAGCTCAAGAAATATAAGGTCCTGAACATGGGTCTAAGCACAAATAGAGACTGAGTGATTACTGTATTGAGAGCAGCCCTGCAGAAAAAGTGCTGGGGGTGTTTGTTGACATCAAGCTCAACATGACTTGGCAATGTGTGTTTGCAGCCCAGAAGGCCAACTGTAACATGCATCAAAAGAAGCATGGCCTGAAGGTTGAGGGAGGTGATTCTCCCCAAACTGGAGTACTATATTCAGCTTTGGGTCCCCTAAAATAAAAGGGACATGTATCTGTTAGAATGAGTTCAGACGAGTGCCATAAAGATGGTCAGAGGGCTGGAACAACTCTCCTATGAAGACAGGTGGAGAGAGTTTTGGTTATTCAACTTGGAGAAAAGAAGGCTTCAAAAAGATCTTATAACAGCTTTCCAGTGCCTAAAGGGTGCCTACAAGAAAGCTGGGAAGGTACTATTTACAAAGGTATGTAACACTAGGGAAAGGGATAATGATTTTAAACTAGAGCAGGGTAGATTTAGATTGGACATTAGGAAGAAGTTCTTTACCATGAGGGTGGAGAAACGCTGGAACAGGTTGCCCAGGGAGATGCTGAAGGCCCTATCCCTGCAGATATTCAAGGTCAGGTTTCATGACGTTCTGAGCAATCTGGTCTAATTGGGGTTGTCTCTGCTCACTGCAGGGCAGCTGAACTAGAGGACCTTTAAGGGTCCATTACAATCCAGTGCATTCCACAATTCTATGTTCCTACCCATGGTTAGAGGGGTTGGAACTAGATCATGTTTAAGATTGCTTCCAGCTAAACCCATCTGTTGCTCTACCACTCGCCATCATTTTCACAAAATCGTGGGAGACAGGAGAGGTGCCTGAGGACTGGAGGAAAGCCAATGTCACTCCAGTCTTCAAAAAGGGCAAGAAAGAGGTTCCAGGAAACTATAGACCAGTCAGCCTCACCTCCATCCCTGGAAAAAACAATGCAGTGGCTCATTCTGGAGATCATCTCTAGGCACTTGGAAGAGAAGAAGACTGTCAGGAGTAGTCAGCATGGATTTACTAAGGGGAAATTATGCTTGACTAATCTGAGAGCATTCTATAATGCTGTAACTGAATGGGTAGACACAGGGAGACCAGCGGATGTAGTCTACCTTGACCTTAGCAAGGCTTTTGATGTCTCCCATAACATCCTTGTGAGCAAGCTCAGAAGTGTGGATAGAAGAGCAGACAGTGAGGTGGATTAGGAACTGGTTACGCAATGGAGTGCAGAGTGGTGGTGCAAAGTCCAGCTGGAAACCCGTAACTAGCGGAGTCTCCCAGGGATCAGTGCTGGGTCCAGGCCTGTTCAGTATCTTTGTCAATGACATTGATGAGAGGACAGACAGAGTCTGCTCAGCAAGTTTGCTGATGATGCCAAACTGGAAGGCTTGGCTGATGCACCTGAAGGGTGTGTGGCCGTCCAGTGAGACTTGACATTCAGGTGAAGCCATGCCTCTAACCAGCCCCACCTGGAATACTGCATCCAGTTCCAGACTCCCCAGTTCAAGGGGGATAGAGGTCTACTTGAGAGAGTCTAACAGAGAGATAAAAGGATGATTAAGGGACTGGAGCACTGCCTTATGAGGAAAGGCTGAGACCTCTGGGGCTTTTTGGTCTGGAGAGAAGATCGAGAGGGTGTCTAATAAATATATATAAATATATGAAGGCTGGGTGTCAGGAAGGAAGGAACTTACTTGCAGGGTTCTTACTTGCACCCTGTGTGATAGTACAAGGGGCAATGGATGTAAAGTACAACACAGGAAGTTCCATCTCACCACAAGGAAGAACTTCTTTACTGTAAAGGTCACAGAGCAGTGGAACAGGCTCCCCAGAGAGGTTGTGGAGTCTCCTTTTCTGGGGACTTTCAAGATCTGTCTGGATGCATTCCTGTGTGACCTGTGCTGGATTATGGTCCTGCTCTGGCAGGGGGATTGGACTCAAAGATTGCCAGGGGTCCCTTTCAACCCCTGACATCCTGTGATCCGGTGATCTGTGACCCTATGATCACATGGGTGACATGAATAAGTATGGTCCCTGATGATGGGAGTCCTAACACAGACAAACAAGTATTTATGCACTATTACAGTTTCTAGAAAAAAATTAATTTCCTTGGATTTCCATGCAAGTTTCTTTTAATTCCTTTAACTTCTGCAGGGTTCTCAATAAATTCAGCATCTTAAATACTCAAGATTTAGTTCACCTCTAATGCACTAACTTCATGGAGGTGTATTTGCTTTGCCCTGCTGTGAGGAAGCATATTGGTCTGCCAAGGCTGCCTTATCCAAACATCCTCCCAAAATAACTTACCAACCACATATTTCAAACTGGTTACAGACAAGGCAAATCATTCTTCTACTTACTGGGAATGTTGCATCATGTATTACCTTTTAATTGTTTTTACATACAGCTAGGGTGGGTGAAATACACAAATAAACTATGATGGCAAAAAGACATTTTAGCCTGGTTAATTTTACTTTTTTTTTTTTTTTTTTCCATTAGTTTAAAGTATTCAAGAATAATCTGCTCTTGACTGACACCAGTAGATGAAGTGTGTAAGCTAGAGTTGTTTCAGCCTGCAAGACAAAGTGTCTCTGAATTGTCTGAATCTTCCTTCACCAGTGTTTGCAGTGTAACAGACCTTCCATGGAGAGAACAACAACAAAAAAGGACTTCTTTTACATTCTTCTGTGCTCCAAATCTGGCTAGCATTGCAAAGTACCAGATGGCTTGGCTTGTTCTAATGGCAAGAGTTGTTCATGGGTAGCTGGAGTAGGCTGGGAAGCCAGCAAAGAGACAGTAGGGGGATTCAGTCCACACTGGCTATCAGATCAACAGCTGCTGTAGACTTTAGTTTCCTTTTAGAGAATGGAGGTTGTGGGAACTGTTGCTCTTCATAGCCTGCAATCTTCAGCATAAAAATAGAATCGCCTTCCCTGGGGACCAGATGCTATGTAAGATCTCTGTGTGTTTGTGCAGGTTTCTGCTGCAGCCAAAAGCAGGCTGCCTTTGCTTTGTGCAGGGACGTGTGAAACCTCCCTATTCTGCTGATGGACCATGATTTTGAGTCACAGGAGATGAGAAAGGTTGCAAACAAGCGGTAAGGGAGTAGGAGGAGAAATGGGCTGAAAACAAATCTCAAAGCCCGGAGCCATCAGAAAACTCTGTTGGTAGTAGCAGTTTGTATAATCCACGTAGGAAGGTGTCTATAGCAACTGGGAAGCCACAGAGGTCGTATGTCATCACTGCTCCACAGGATGCAGCCTGGCCATACACAGGGAGTTATATATAGAGCTACACACAGAAATATAGAAGAGCTCTGTGGCTGCAGTAAGCTTCATCTAGACATGTCTCAGGCAAAATCCTGTCCTTGACCCCAGCAGAGAGCTGTGATTTCAGAGGCTATTTCAGAAGGGTGCTGGGCAGTCAGAGCCACCCAAGGACAGCTGCTCTGTAAAGTATGAGCATACAGACTAGAGTGCAAACATGACCATTCCTTCTATGACTTCTGATTTCCTCTAAAATATCTTTGTGCTATTTATAGAAACATCCTTCCCATTCCCATCTATGTTTTTGGGAGATCAGAACTACATGAAAAATTCACAGCAGCAAAACTCTCCTTATTTTAAGAATTTACAGGCTGGGGAGGAAGGGGATTAAAAGATTACAGAGTTAATGTAGAGCTGAAGAACTGTAAAAAGTAGTCCAGAAGGGTCCTTAAGACCTTGAGTCCTCCAAACTGCCCCAAAGCAGGAACAGCTGTCCCTGCCTCATTCCCTGAAATTTTTATTCTAAACTTCTGTAAAAGAGCACTCCCAGTGAAAGTTCTTTGGGCAGTAGGTTTACACAGATGCATTTTAGCATGATGCTCCTCCACAATGAATCTGAAGTGGAAGGAGGCTTTACTGGTATAATAAGCAGTACTAAGATTTGGTCCATGATTAAAATGTAATTTGGTAAACTGAGACTATTTTAGGAAGGTATGGTCTTAAGTTAAAGAAGGCTAATTCCTGGACAGCATAATTGCAAATAAATGTAGCGCTGCACACTCTTTAAATTATCCAAAGGCAGCATGCAATTTCAACAGCAGCCCTGCATATTTAGCTTACTAGGCAGTGTAAGAGCCACTGCTTTGCCACAAGCACCAAGGAAGGTGATGAACAACAGAATGTTGTGCCTTGACTCCTATTCTGTCATTTTCACATCAACTTATAACAAAGGGGACATAGGGAGAGATCTGGATAGACACCTAGGTATGGCTCTTACAGAAGCATCTTCATGAAGGTCTCTGTGGTCTCCTAGCCTGTGAGCATGCTAGATGGTTGGTTAAACTGCTGCACAAGGTAGCCAGGTCTGGTTATCATCACTGTTACAAGTTAATGTGGAAGTTACCTTCACACAATTTAGCTTTGACTAAAACCATCAAAATCCATTCTTCTACTTGGGTGTCTGTTTAACATAAACAATCTAATCTAGCAAGTTGAAAACACTTTCCTTACCACAAACATTTCCCACATCATGCACACTTTGAAATTCTGTTAAGTGTGTGAGTGCAGGTTTTCCACACACCATTTTCTCCTTGCTTGTGATTCTGCTTGCTTTCCAGCCTGTGTCTACAGATAGGCATTTTAAAGGATGTCCTCACAATGCACTTACCAGATAACACACTGCCTGTGCCTCAGAAACAAAGAGGTAGTGTGGGAGTTTGCTGCCTTTGTTAGGTTCAGCTAGAAAACCTTTGGACATTATCATTTTCTGCACCCTTGAGAAGATGCTGCGTAGGCAATTGTTTATCCAAAACATCTGACTGGCTTGCAATAAAACCCATCCCAGAAGAGCTACAGCTCACAAGGAATAATAGGATTTCCCCTTCTTTCCAAAGTAACAGTACATTTAGAAATTAATCAAATAGAGTCCAGGAAGACAAAAGCTTTAAAGTGGTGAGCTGAAAGTGTAAATCTATGGCACACTGTAACCACTCAGTGATATATTATTTAGTGGGGCAATTTAATAATCATTTTGTGTGAGGGTAACAAGAATTTCTTCTGCTTTGTAATTGAGGAAAACTTGTTAAGTGGTCTCTACTTGCAGTAACAAAACAAGGGCTTGTCAAAACAACCACAGTATGCAACATCAACCTGAACAACCCAACATTCTCACTCAGCTGATTAATTTTAGAAACTTTTCACATTTTATTTGCAGCAATAGGACCTGCTCACCTGTGAGGTCTCTCTTTCTCATGTCCCGACATCTTCTGCTTCTTCAGTAGCACCACTTCCAAACCCACTTACATTCCAAAATGTAAGGAGATAGACTGTCCAAAAAGTCTGTAACATTGGAAATCTATGTTACTTCCCCTCTACACAAGGTAACCCCAAACTGAATGTCTGGGGACTCACTACAAAGGTCAAATATATTTTCCTCAGAATGCTATTTTTTGCACAGGGTATTTAATTTTTCATACTGTCTTCCATGGAGAATGGCATCTTCTTCAGCTCTTCTCAGGCTGTCTTCTACTTTATTTTAGAGCATGCAGCAGGGAAGACTTTATATATGTTTCAGTATACTTGTGATGGTTCAGAACGAACACTTTAGCCTAGTTCCCAATTGCAAAGAAGAATAGGCATTTTCCAGAGACTCTGAGTAAAACATAAATAAAGTCAAGGGTAGGACACAGAATAATAACTGATAAATCTATATCATCACATTCATTTGCTGGATAGCTTAATACTTAATAGCACAGACTTGCTTTTGCCCTTTTTCTTCACTTTTCTCTCTGCAACTTTGCTTGATTGTATGGGTCACTTATATGACCTTCTACTGGCTCACATATTGTATCTGTGAGGTAATGGGAAGCGGGGAAAAAAAAGCTGTTATTAGTCTGAGGAAAGAAGTAATAATAATAATGAATATGTAGAATAACTGAGGGCCAAGGAGATGTGAAATGTAATATTTATATAAACAACTTGAGGTAGCTTTACAGATACAAAGCAAGAAATATTGGCTACTTTTCAAAGCAGAACACTTAAAACTAGTTGCCATGAGAAATGAACTCGTTATTCACAAAATGTGATTTTTCACTGTTGCACTCGTAAGTCTTGTTCTCTGCCCTGACATTTGTCTGTGATGAGAACCTAGCCACAGATAGAGAAACTCACAAACTACAGTTCAAGATTTCACAGTTACTGATTTACTCTACAACAATCAAATACAAAATTCCTCCTAAGGCCAGGTAGAAAGTATCAATATTTGGGCTGTTTCCTAGTAGACACTTATAGCATCTCATTAGACTCTGAAATTCAAAGCTATTTCCCCTAACAGAGGATACTGCTAAATGCTAAAAATCCAGTCCTCCAACAAGGCATAAAGGCACACATAGAGATGAGTAGCTATGACTTCTCATCTTCAGTGTAACTTCATGTTTCACAGATTGCATTGAGTTGAAAGGGACCCTCAAAAGTCATCTTGTCCAACCCCTCTGCAGTGAGCACGGACACCTTCAAGTAGATCAGACTGCCCAGGGCCACATCAAGTCTGGTCTTGATTGTCTCAAGGGATGGGGAATCAAATGTATTCCTGGGCAACCTGTTCCAGTGTTTCACCAAATCTCATTGTAAGCAACTTCCTTCTCTACCCTAAATCTACCCTGCTCCACTTTAAAAGCATTGCCCCTTGTCCTGCCACTACAAACCCTTCTGAACAGTCCCTTGCAGCCTTCCTGTAGGTCCTCTTCAGAGACTGAAGTACAGCTGTAAGGTCCTCCCAGAGCCTTCTCTTCTCCAGGCTGAACAGCTGTCACAGTCCAGTGGTGGGTAATTTAGCAGAAGTCAAACTTCCTTGCATTCTGGCTTATCCTCAGATTATCAGAGGGACTGGGGCAGCTGAGTTCAACTCCTGAGTGATGCCCAACTGGACCTTCTAACGTGACTGACTTAACACTCTCAAGAGCAGAATCAAGACTCAAATGGAATCAAGTGCCAAATTGGTTTATTTGACAGGCTGCAGAGATAAATACCGAGGTGGTCAAGCAGGGATGACAGGAACAGGGCTGGTGAGCAGGCCCAGCCATGACGGCAGCTCTCTCTGCAGCAGGCAGGGCGGTGGGCTGGCAGAGCACTGCAGCTCTTGACAGGCCTGATCTTTGGCTGCTGACTTCTCAGCAACCAATTCTACCCAAGGGGCTCCCTCGCAAAACAGCTTTCCTCTAGTGGGGGGCTCCTTGCAGCAGGCACTGTCCCCCCTCCCCCAGATTCCCAGGCAGATGACAACCAATCAGTACTGAAGCAGTTCCCCATCAGCTCCTCTAGCCTGCCATACCGTGATTCCATTTATAGTTCCACACTGTTGCTAAAAATAGCCACCAGCTCTGGTTCGACAGTGGAGTGCATGCCTGGTGCAATCTCCAAGGCTCTAAACTCTGTGTCTCCTCTGCCCAGGGAGTCCCCACCAGGGACCCACCAGGGAGTCTGCCAGGCCCCAAGGCCCCTCGGTGGACCACAGGGGCCAAAGTGACACGCTCCCCATGTCCCAAACGATTCTCCCAATAGTGTTGAGCCACATACATAATGATTTCTGGTCCCTTACAACAGCCCAACTCTCTCAGCCTGTATTCATGGGAGAGATGCTCCAGCCCTCTAATCATTTTTGTGGCCCTCCTCTGGACTCGCTCCAGCAGGTCCATGTCCTTGTGTTGGGCACTTCAGAACTGGACACAGTACTGCAGGTAAAGTCACACCAGAGCAGAATTCCAAAATCCTATCCTATGCTACCACATTAACTTGTGGCCACCACCTTACATCAAGGCTGAGTAAATACTCTCCTATTTTGAATAATTTTTACCTCAAGTTGATTTTTAATGGATTCTGAGTTAGGCAGGCTCCCATGACCTTTGAAACTTCTGTTCAGGGAAGTGAATCTCAAGATTCTGCTAACAAGCGTCCCGTTAACCCCCTCCAAGACTCTCACAGGAACTGCTGTAGTGCACCCCCTGCCTAGTACTTCCTCTCCCCTAGTATTCCATTTACAGCTGAATTTCCAGTTGTCTCTTTTCCTCACTCCACTGTCATGTTGAGTCAGTGCCTTCGTCTTACTACTGCTCTCTAACCCACACACTTAGCCTAGGCAGCTCAAAGTCTTTCTACCATTTTGGTTTCACACTTACCCCATATTCCCTTATTTTCTCTTGCTTTCACCCTCATCTGCCAGCTTTAATATTTTTACTCTGCACCTGCTCAAGCACCTCATTTCCCCTCCCCAATACTAGCCCTACAGTCTTATTTCTATTCCAGCTTTGCAGTTCTTCCAGTTATGCAGCCTCTCCCCCTGAGCAGGACATGTCTAGCTCACATTACTTCTAAGCCCTGCCCCATACTCCATCTCTGCTTTTTTCAAGCAGACCACCACTGCCAATGTTTTTTCCAATGCTGCCACAGAAATTAATCTGCTTACAGAAATAAAAAACAATTTATGTAAAAAGTCTGCTACAGGTTTGGTCACTGGGATTATTCTGGTAGCCTGAAGATGCCCATCAGACCTCAAACAATCGTAGACCCTTTTGACTGCATTGCAAAACCAGAACCATTGCAAAACTAGAACCATGTTTATTCCCAAAGCTCTTTTTGGTAATTGAAAGGGTCTATATCCTATCACTTTGGGCTGGCAATAGTAAATGGTGTGTTTAATCTGGTCTGAGAAGTTTTCAGTTACCTGTGCTTTTAAAGACTTTTAGAAAAACAAATGTGTTTTAATGATTGGGAAGTAGAAAAAGATCCTGTTTTTACTGTATGTTACCTGAAATGCAGATTCATCTGCCACAAAACCAAGGGCTACGAAGTTATTTGGTTTGATTCTCAAAGTTATGCTACAAAGTTACTCGCTTTGTATGCATCTCAAGCATACAAAGGCAGGCACCGCTACTGAATAAGCTGAGAACATTCTTCGTTTGTCCAACAGTAAACCACTGTTGCTTATGTGAAGACCAGTATTTCATCTTTTACACAGAACAGTTAAGAAACTCAGATTCTATTCATGCCAAAATGGGATATTAAGAAGAGTGCAGCTGTACAATTGCTTGCCTTCAGAATCAGGAGTATGTCTTACAACTATACATCAACATACCACACTCTTTTCACTTGAAGATCCACTGCCTCTGTAGGAGCTACTCAGAATAACTGTGAAACCTAATTAGCAAAGCCACACAATGTTGGAAGTCTAGTATCTTGAACAAAATAATTTTATTTTTTTACTTTTTTTTTTATTAACAAAGTTTATGGAATCTGAAAGTAGACAAAAAAGGTAACTTTTAACTGAGACAATATGGGAGATTCTCTACCCAAAAATATGTCAAACACATAATAAAGAACTCCAAGATTCTGTGCTATACTGTATGATATGCAAACAGATTTTGAAAATACTTTCCATTATATATTTTGACACAGTATGCACGAATTGAAGAAAAAAACAAAACAAAACAAAACAAATGTGTCTAAATGCCTCAAGGGATTTCTTAGTAGTAAAGCCATTTGAAAAGCCATTTACAGTCTGCAGTGACAAACTTCTACATAATCAAAATATCTCCATTTTTCACTCCTTTTTTTATGATGCAGAATAATCTGCTGAAGGCAACTCCCTATAGAAGTGATGCCAGCAACACAGATCTGATTGTAAGACTCCAGCACTTAAAAGAGCACATTGGTTATACATGGCTTTTAACCTTGGGCTACCATTATGCTACCAGAACTAAATTCAAGTCTAAATCAGTCATGTAGAGGCGCCTCTGTTGTCTGGTCTCGGCTTAGAGTCCTCATTTTCCAGATCTGATGAAGGTGGTGAAGGTGCTCTGAGGCTCTTGTGCTCACATTCAGTGCAGGATCAACTTTGCAAATACTAGGTTCTCCCATTAATGACAATCCACAGATCCCAAAGTAGGTATGCAAAGCATCTGAAAGAAAGGCAGAAAAGAAAATTGCATCAGGCTGTGCAGCCAAGTATTCTCAGACTCCAACACGTCTGAATAATTACAGCCAAGTAAAACAAACAGGTGTTACATTTAAAACTTGACTTCTGACAGAAGCAATCAATTTCTGCCCAAAGCCATCAATGTGAACTGGCAATTGACAATCTCTAGTCTAGTTTTGAACAGTTTTTGCCCAATACTTCACTACTTCTGAGATCTCAGGCCAACCACCAAAAGAATTTGAGCATTCTTTCTCCACAAACCAATTTTTTCCCCCAAAATGACTAACTTCTTTTCCTGATTACTTGGAATCACAGAATGGTTTTGGTTGGAAGGGACCTCCAAAGATCATCTAGACCATCTGCTCTGCAGTGAGGGGATCCACTCCACTAGATCAGGTTGCTCAGAAAACTGTTGAGTCTGACCTTGCATATCTCCAGGGTAGGGCCTCAACTACCTTGCTGGGCAATCTGTTCCAGTGTTTCACCACCTTCACAGTAAAGAACTTCTTCCTAATGTCTAACCTAATCTATTCTTTAATTTCAAACCATTGCTGCTCATCCTTTCACTACAGGTCTTTGTAAACATTCCCTCTCCAGCCTTC
>WBNM01044359.1:208551-270847 GCA_013399055.1 Ramphastos sulfuratus | reverse complement strand
TATGATTTTATGATTCTATTATAATGCGAGACCCCAGGAGGGCCTCCCAACCACCCTTCCACCTTCTCCCCACCCCTATACCTCACCCCAAGTTTGCCTTACGCGCAAGGTGAATTTTGGAGCTCAGCCAGGGGGGTTAGAAGAAAAGTGGTTAGGGAGTTTAATTGGTAGAGAGGAGAAGCCAGAAGCTAGACCGCCTGAGATGCTGTGCCCAAGAGACTCTGACTTATCTATGTTTTTAGTACTTAAACATCTCAGCAAGCCTATGAGTGAAGTAGACATCACCATTGTTTCCTTTTCACAGCCTATAATATAATTTTCTCTATTAAAATATTCCAATTAACCTCAAACTAGCACATCTTTAAAAAAAAAACACAACAACTTCATACTTCTAAGATGGACAGAAAAACCTTAAAAACTACAGAACTTGCAATTAAATTTGAGTATAATACTTCTAACAGTTAATACTTCTGGTCTGTCGTAGCCTTCTTTTAAAGGGCCAGGGGTGTACTTTATATCTTGTCATTCTTAACTTTTTTTAATGTGATAACCTAAAGGTAGTTTGATGATTTCTTTGTTTTTTCAATCTGTTTTCAAGGCTTTGTGACATCTTACGAAGTAATGAGCAACAAGAAGCAATGCTTCGTATGGGAAATATTGCTCCTTGTTTGAAGTTGTAGAGGGGATTTAGAAATGCTATCACTTAACATACACTGCAGAAAGATAGAGGAGGTAATTCTGAAGGCAGGATTACATTGTTTGTGTGTAAAATGTTAAAAACCTCTTTGGCCTGTCATTTTGAGAACTAAATTGACTTCTATTCATCACCATTAAGTTAAACTCTAATACAGTTCATTTATACATTTCTAGTCATCCTGCATTTTATCAAAATTACTTATCAATGCTTCTGAGAGGATTTTGAGTGTAGCTTCATTTCAGGTTCATTAATTTCTACCTCTTCCTATTGATCTGTTCTTCTGGTAACAAAGTGTGTGTTCAGGAAGGGTAGATAAGACAACAAAAGCTATAAATTCTTAAGGCAGCATGTTTGATATGAATTGGATTTTAAAAATTGACATTGATATATTTGAAATCTTGAGTTAATGTCAAAATTGTGGTTGTTTTGTTTTTTAGGGTTTTTTAATGAATAAAAATCACTGGTTTTTATCTCTTGAGATAAATATCCTGCTGGTAGTCAAACACTGTAAATAAGACTTGTGATTTTTAGAGATCGTTATGCTAATTATCCTATAAATTTGAATTGTATGGGGAACTGTTTAAGCCATTTAAGATCATACTCTTTCTTTTTTGCATGTTGCAAATTAGACAGTTCATGGTTATTTCTTAGATATGTTGATCATAAAGGGTATCTAACAGATTTTCCAGTACTTAGCTGTACCACTTGCTTCTTTCTCTTTTCTTCTTGTCTATGATGTATAATTAATCATAGATTACTTCATTTTGTTTCATTTCATTTACAACATTTATGAGCTTCACTTTGTCGGTATGAAATGCTTGTCCCCTTCTTTCCTTTCCAAAGTGGCGTAATTAGTGTTAGCATCTTTTTTAACAGGCTACATAAAGTTTAGTGGCTGGATTAAATCAAGTCATTAACATAATGTGCTATACAATTTGCCCCTATCTCTTTTTGTTTCCAGTACATCAAAGTGCCACAGAGTGCCAGTGTAATTGGGCCTTGCTAGCTTGTCAGGTTCAGTCAAGCTGATGGCTGCTGCTTTTACTAAAAAGCTTCCAGGCATGATAATTAATAGAGAAAAGAAGTCTGAGAAATGTAAAAGTTCGGACAGTTCTTTATGAATATTTCATATATTTGAATAATCAGAAGTTAACATTATCAATTTGATGTATAATACATTGATTAAAAGCCTTGTTTCATATCCTCAAAATAGACATCAAAACTGGAAATTTGCATTTTTCTTTGGCATGGTCTTTATATTTTTAAAAAACTATATTTTAAAAAATATTTTTTTTTCTCCCATCCCCTCTTCTGTTTTACCCCCATGTCTACTCACTTCATCCTTACAGGAGATAATACAGCATTCAATTATTACAATAAAATTTACTGCTGTCAGCTTACAGGTTGTCTTAAAATGTGCCTGTAAGGCAATTACTGGCAAAAACAATTTGTTGGGTGGTGGTCTCATTTTTTTTTCTATAGGTGTGTTTAGATTTCTCTTTTTCATTGCAGATACTGTGAGTGCTTTATCATGTGCTAATAGTGGCTTATTGAAAAGTGTCATTATCTGCTTCTGTAAATTAAGATCTCAGGATCATAGTAATTTTGACATGAAAATCTCTCTTAAGCACCATTAAAAAGCAGCATGAGTTGCTTGTGGTTCTGCTGGTCATTGAAACGTGTTTGTGCTGAAGGGGGAAGGTTTAAAGCATAAAGGTCATGTATAGCAAAGCAATAAACAAAATTTTCCTTATGCCTTTTTTTGTACAATTACATGGGTAGTGCATTTCCTTCTATGAGATACATGCATCCATTAGGGGAAAAAAATAAAGAAAATTATTTGGACTTAGTATTGCAATTTTAAATTCTGATTGTCTTGATTCCTCTTGACACTTATTTTTTGCAGGATTTGAATACCTTTTATGCACTTCAGGATGATTATGCTTTTCTTAAACTGACTTGTCCTGTGAATAGCTAATCTGAATGTAGAGAACTAAAATTTTATGATTTTAGTATTAGCATGTTGAGTTGGCTTGACTATATTGGGTGAGAAATACTAATCTTAGTCTCGTCTAGATCTAACATTAGTTGCTTTGTGCTTTTCTTCTATAAGAAATTGGGGAAATAAAAGTGCTGCACCAGCATGGTTAGTAACATAAGAAATAAAATAAATTAAACCAAACTATCTTATCAGAGTAAGGTAGGAAGAACTTGGCAAAGCTTTATAGTCAGTATTTTTAAAGACAACTGATGTGTGTAAGATTATAAAGTGGTGTTTACCATTCTCCACCTGCAAGGTGATTGTTTGCTGTTATGGCCATTATCATTATAACTAAAGTAACAGAGTTTAAATAATTCAGAAAAGACCTAAGTTGTCTTTTTCCACTCATAAAGTCTGAGGTCACAGTAATTTGAATAGGCAGTACACCAAAATGATGGGTTTACGACTTCTAGCACTGCCTTGTAGTAATTATTAGAAGCATGTACTACAAGTCTTTCTTCTTGATGGAAGAAATGAAAAAAAAAAAGGGAGAAAAAATAAAAAATAGTAATAATTAAAGCAAACAAGCGAACAAAATCCCAAAAATTCCCCCAGAGGATTAAAAAAAGAGAAGAAAAGAAAAAGAAAAGAACAAAACAACCCTCTCAACCAAACACCAGCTTCTAATTTTTTTCAAACCAAGAGAATCTTAATTCATAAGGTAACCCATTGCATTTTTCTTAAGTAACAACTAAAACTAATTGGTCAGAATATTTAATTAAGTAGAATGTCAGATTTAAGGCTGAGTGCAAAAGCTTGCAATAAAAGCATCAACAGGAGCCATTTTTAACCTAGCTGATAATATTTTTTGTGGTTATGAATATGAATGCTCCTCAGTTGCTACTCGAGAGTCTCTATTTATCAGAGCTCATTGGCATGGAAGTAAGCTGTGGTGACTTTACAAGTAGAAAGGGAGAGTATTTTCCTAACTGGAGGTCTAAAAAGCAAAGAATGGGATTTGCAACTAAATTTAACTTTTGATTAGCTGTCATATCACAAAGCATATTTTTTTTTCACACTATGAGTAATATGAGAGAGAATCAAATTCTATTCATTTTTGCATGTCTTAACTTGTCCCCACATAACACCATAATGGGAAGAGGAGGATGGCAGTATCAAATGTTAAGTATTAAAGATCTAAATTAAAAGAAGAGATGTATTTAAAAGATGCAATTTGATTTTTTTTTCACTAGAGATGCATTCTTTAATGAAAACACTATACTGATTCTTCTGCTTTCTTCCCATACTAAGAGTTTGGTTTTTTTTTTCTAAATGGATTAACTTGCAAACAGTGATTTTTAAAACTGAATGTTGGTTTTGTTTTTTTTAATCAAGCCAGAAGTCTGTAATCTACATACTGAAAAACACATGCATAGATATGCAAGAGCAGAAATCCTAGTATATTTGTCTTTGTTTAGTTTTTTATATAACACTACTATTTAATCTTATTTCTGTAACTTAAATGTTGATGTGTACTGGTATACCAAAAATGGATACAGTAAGGTCTCTTTTTATTGAGAAATTTTCTTTTGGTCAGACTGGTTTACTTAAAGATCATGCTTCATTCTGATATGAGAGGTAATTGTAAGTTTACAAAGCATATGAGTTGCTTAATTGATGAGTTGATGCTGATGTGGCTAACTGGCTTGGAAATTTGGTAATATTGGGGTTTGGGTTTTATTTTATTTTGTGGTATATTAATAGTGAGTGCTTAAAAAAAAAGAGAGAAATCTCTGCGATAGTGTAGAGTATTGCAATAGAGAGGGGTGTGTTTTAATTCAGGACTTTAACGATAATGGTTATGTAGCCTTCCCCACTTCTTGGAAATAAAATAAAACTAAGCTAAGAGCGTTTGTACTCACCAGTCAAATAGGTCCAGATATATGTGCTTTTTTTGTATTCATTCATCCCTAAAACCAGATTCCCTTTAAAAGCTTGGCAGCTAAGGCAGTGCCACTGGCAAGCTGCAAAATAAAATCTTTCAAAGTTCAACTTTCAGAAAAACACTGAACGATTTTATCTACCTTCTTCAGGAAGGGTGGGAGAGACAAGCCATTTGAAAGGAAGAGAGTATATTATTCAAGTGATGAAAAATTGTGTTATGAGTGCAAATATGAGGTTAGGTTCACGTGTATAGAACCATAGAATGCAGTGTGTTGGAAGGGACCTCTAGAGGTCATCTAGTCCCACCCCACTACGGTAAGCAGGGACATCCCCAACTAGATCAGGTTGCTCAGAGCCCCATCAAGCCTGACCTTGAATGTCTTCATGAATGGGGCCCCTACCACCTCCCTAAGCAACATGCACTGGTGTCCATTACCCTTATAGTAAAGAACTTCTTCCTAATGTTACAGTTGTCATGGTCAGAAACCCTCATATCCCTCAAGAATTTAGTATTTTCTGATATGCTTGTTGTTTTATGCTGAATTAGAAATTATCTTTTCTGAAAAGGGTCAATGCATTAATGGGTTTGTTATGGATTTGCCAACAGGAAGCAATATCTAATCATTGAATTGTCTCAAGCTGTAGCAAGTAATTCATGCCTTTGAAGACACCAATGATAAATGCATGGTCTGAAAATAGTATTTTGGACTCTGCACTAGATAAAATGGCAGCACCCAGTGACATACTCATTATCACAAATAGCTTTTCTTTTTTTTTTATTGAGATCTTAGTTACAGACAGAGAGGAAGGGATTGCATCAGACCTTATTACAGTGATAAACCTGTGCTATTGCATGGCACATGCTAGAGGAAGAGGATAATATTCAATAAATATATTTGTCAATCAAGTAATATTCATCGTGATTGAAGTATTGATAGCAAATGGATGAATACTTGTGATTATTGGATAATAGCTTACAGTTTATCTGTTCTTAATAGAAGGGAATAAGTGAATAAGTGGACTGTAGAAATAAACACATAAAATAATACGAAGTGAAGCATAGATATTTTTGAGCATTGGTAACAATAGGATTCAAGTTGATGTTATGGTTAAGAAGTTTCCTTAACTTCACGTTTTTCAAAGTTAATACATTAGCTCAAACTTTAGACATGAAAAATAGGAACATTGTTTGCATTGTTCCTAGAAACCAGGTGTTTTCCCTGCTGCTGTTCTGTGCAGAAGTCACAAACTCACTTTTTTTGTAAACTACTTAATTCTGTGGGATGCTGTTATGGAACTTTGTTATGCACATCGAAATCTTAGCATTTTATTGTGACCAAAAATGAAATGAAAACATGAACTATTCAGTTTCTTGAAGATGGTATCCAAGACTTTATGGAGATTTTAAAAAGCTTTTTTAATCTCGGAAATCAGAAAGATAAGAAAAGTTGAGACTTCAAATTCTGGTGTAATGTCCAAGGCAGTTAGTACTTAACCTAATCCTAAAGCTCAAGTTGAAGGAGTTCAGTGATTCTTCCAATTTTCTGCATAGTGTTGATTACAAAGAGTCAATATTAAATGGTAAAGAAAGAATATTAATTTGACTGAGTATCTTCCCCATGTTTTGTTTTCCTTACTTTAAATGAAAACACTAATACAGTTTCCTAGAGATAGTCTTTGAGAGCATTTAGTGTTCTTTATTTTAACATGTGTCTAATCTCTTAGAGGAAATTTCATATTCTGTTTTGTTGTAAATACTAAATATAAAGACTGGCAAAGCAGAATGATTTGTGGGATGTAATTGGTCATGACAAACTATTGATTTTTCACTTGAATAGTACCTAATAAATGAGACTAAGGCTTTATAAAAACAGCTTAGAAAAAGATTTAAATAACGTACTTCACTCTGCATCATAGAAACACAAATGATTGTTTAAAAAATAATTCCTATTATATATTGGATGTTACATATATTCTCAGCATGGCCACATAATATGAGTGATTTTGTATTAGTAGTGAAATATGACATGCTTGCTATGCTGTTCTTAAGCAGGTCTATATTTTTATTTGTAAATATCTTTTTTTAATCAGCTTGTGTTCTCCTTTGTGTATGCTATATTCATGTTTAATATTAATAAAACCAGGCCTTAAAATATTCTTAACCATTAAGCCCTAAAGTAATTTATCTTTTTTTCTGGCAAATTTCTAATAATATGCTTGGGTTATTTGCTTCATTATAAGTTAGAATGCAGAGTACCTGGATTTACCCTGCTTTCCTTGAGAAACTGTAATATTCTTTGCCTAAAGTATGCAATTACAAGTGTTAAATATGTCAAACAGATTTTAAGATATGTAAAAGGAATACTTTATAATGCAGGATATTGTATTTGTAGTTGATTTATAAACTACTGTCTGTATACAAACTAGTCTGACAGAGCTGCTAAATACTTTGGGGTGAACAAAACCACTCAGCATATCACTTTAAATACAGATGCTAATACATCTGTTCCATGCAAGAAGAAGAGTTGTTTCTGAAGTAAAATTAGACAATAGAGCCAATTTCATTTTTTATGCATGTGAATGTAGAGTGCTTGAGGTTATTAGTTGAAACTGAGTAACCTTTCCAGGCTTTCATCTCATTCTTTTCGAATTTGAATATGAAAAGCATATTCAAGTCAAAGACCATCACTTTAATGACATTTGGCAGTCATTTGATTTATTAGATTTTAGAAAAAAAAATTCCTTTAAATATTTCATCATTCTATGCTAATCCCAGTAATATTGCCAGCTGAAGCCATGTACCTGTATTAGCGGAGACAGAATGGTGTGGAATTTTTTCTGTCATCCTAGTAAAATTTCCATGAATCTACTGAATAATAAAACAACCTTATTGAAATATTCAGATTTGGGGTTTTAGTTAAAATATCTTAGGATACATAATAAAAGGAAATGTCTTTTGAAAAGAGGGGGTAAAATTACTTCATCAAATATTGAAAGGGTGTGACAGCAATGGAAATTGTTCTATATGATGAATATTTTTACAATAGGATACACCTGCTTTTCAGTTTGATTAATTATATAATTTGCTTGGAAAAATCTAAGCAAACCCCATAATAAATTAGAATACTGACTTGCAGTTCTAACACTGAATCTAGAAAGCTAATCTTTCGAGTATGAATATTTTAAGCTTACAATCAAAAATTGTCAAAATATTTCCATATGGGGAAATATTTATAATAAAGTTATGAACTTGAAAAGAAAAAAGGCAAAATGTTTGACGTTTCTGAACTTCAACATGTTCTATTTGCTCTTTGAAGAATCTCATCTTTGAATCCTCACCTATGTACTCCAATTTTCAAGCCATAGTGGCTTTTCTTTCTTTGAATTACAGTTACCTAGGGAAACATTTGTGACTCTCTCTGTCGAGTCTGACATTGCCACTTAAAGCTTCTTAAAACGTGTCTGTACACAAATAATATAGTCTTTGCCAAACTGTGTGAAACAATGAAACAATTTCTTCTAGGCAAGAGAAAAATGCCATTTCAGTTAATAAGAAAAGGCCCTGGTGAAGAATAATTGAGATACTTTTATTATAATATTTTTAATTTCAACTACTAGGTGTATATTTGATTAGCTAGAGAAGTTCAGTGTATTAAGTTGAGTTCCATACAAATACCATGTTACTTTACATGCCAAACTACTTTGTGACTTGATAGATTTTTATTGAACTCTTTGTAGTGTAGTTTGCAGTGGGTGCTGAGTAGCTATCTAGCTAATAATAATGGCAACTAAAATTTGTGGTTTGGATGTCATTTGTAGATGCATATAACTATAGCCTAATCTTCTCAGTGGAGTATTATACTGCAAAAATGTTTTCAGCACTAAATATAAATTGGTATCTGTTACAACAATATTCTTAACTATAAACCCCAGGGCATTACAATCTCATTGTGTTTTATGTCAAGACAGTCAATCAGTGTTATTAGTCAATAGCCAATGATTTGCATATGTGTTTGTTTGCTTGCTTTATGTTAACACTTCAAGAAACATAAAATTATTTGTGTTGTGTTTGTGCTTTGTTTTTAAATAGGAAACTGAAAGAATCAGAATTGAAATTATATCGCTCTGTCTTACTGAGTCACGAATTGCATCAGATGAAACTATACAGCAGCTGTTTGTAGAATGCAGATTACACAATTTCCTTGCAGAGGAGACCCCACTGTCACTTCCAAAACTGACAAGTGGTCGGAGAATTCACTTTAACTATAGCAGTGGTAAGTATGTTGTATTCCTGAGCAGGCATGTTTGTCTCTTAAGTGCCTGCCAATATAGCCTTCCTCCTTCATATACTTGAATTTATTTGTGTGCTAATTGTATTTGTCTATTTCCCAAATACCTGGAGAAATATTAAAGGTAGTTTTTAAGAAATGGGGCAAGGATGCAATTATTGTCTATAAAATGAGTTACTGAAGTAGGCTTGTGTATGAAATGCTAAAGTTACAGTCCAAAATAAATGTGCTGCTAGCATATGCTTTTCAAAATTAGGCAACACATAACTAAAATTCATGTATTCCATTTAAAAAGAATGTGATGAACAGCAAAAGAAGAACATTCTATGTAACCACTTGCAACTAAAATACAGTTTAAAAGAGAAAATATGTAATTTAGCTTGATCATCATTTGGGAATACTCAGTATTCATTTCATAAGAAGTTTTTGAAACAGGAAGTCATTCAGCCATGTTTAATACTATTTCATTGCCATTTACTTCATAGTACTTAATCCTGCATCTTCCATATGCCATTCTCTAATAAATGAACATTTGAAAATGCTTCATGTCAGTACACAGTGTAATTTACATTACAGCATACACAAAACTATTGTAATAATTGGTAATTCTCTTGTTAATTATTTTGTAGTATTTCAATTATTAACTTTTTTTTTCTTTGAAATTTATTTCATTTAAGATTTAGTCTAAGTGCTTCATGTTGTCTCAAATTCTTAAGTCTTGCATTTTTAGCTGGGGGTATCCTGGAGCAGGTGAATCAGTTTCTGATTGTGATTTGCCATTAATACAGACATGCCAAGTAAGCCTTCTTTTGAAAATGATTTTGTACAAGTGGCATTGCAAAAGTGATGTCACAGTTTGATCTGCCCATTTGAGAAAGGACGTGGCACAATGGGTTCACTTCTGTGAATGAGAAAAAAACCACAAACACAAAAACCACCACTGCAAACTTGCATTCACTGAGCTGACTTCCATTCAAACAAGTGGGATTACTGGCATCATGTACTGAGACATAAATCAGATAAACAAAAACTCTTCTTATAAGCTGAACAGTATTCACTTGTCCAAATGTTCTACATAGGCAGACTTAATTGAAATACATTTTTTGAAACCTCATTGAAATAACAAAGCAATAAAAACTCTCTAACACTTTTTTCTTCCTTCTTGAATTCTCATTGCTTTCAATATAAAAACATTCAGAAGGTATAAAAACTCCTACACAATGTTCTGATTCTTGTGTAAATGTGGTGTGGTCTAAGCATAGTATTAGTTTTTAAATATTAACTCTGCAAAGTTATACTAGTAAAATGCAACAAAGTTACAGTGAGTATAGAATGAAATCTCACATTCTTAAGACAATTTTGAAACTTAAATTTATTTCAAATTGTGATATTTGAAAATTGTATCGTGCTTTCTAAAGACTTTGTAAGGCTTTGCAGTCTAGTACTGCTGTGTAATATTATTTCTGCTAGTCAAAACCTGGTTTAGTAGCTTTCATTTTTCTGCTTGCCACGTAAGAATCAATATGTAACTGTTTAAACGTGAAAATATCCTAATGAATCAACAATGAAAAGTGTCCTTGGTCTTAATTGCTCCAGGACTACTCCATAGCATCATATTAATACTGTTGTTATTTGCAGAGTTTTGCTTAAGGTAATTGGTCATCTAATTTCTGCTCAAGATTAGCTTCACATACAGGGGAGTGGAAAACCTAATGAGTCTGCTTTTTGATAATGTCAGTAGGAAAGACACCAAGATAATAGTAATGAAATCTGCCTGTGTGTTTACTGTAGCTTTACTGCATCTCTTATTCATGTCTAATTAGGTTTGAGTATGTTGAATATTTCAGGTTAATTGAATATTTTCTTTAATAAAGATGAGATTTGCATGGATAGGAAGAAATTTACTCTGAGCTTAGAAGGAATCTAGTAGTCTTCTAGATTTGTGGATAGAGTAAATCAGGGTAAGTCTATAAGTGATTTTAAAAAATTAAGTAATTCTTATAAATAAAACACTTTATATTATTTAAAAACAATTTGACTCTTCTAAAAACACCTTAAGTAATACAGGAGATCCCATGAGATTTGTTACATTTCAAAAATTTCAATTTTTCCCATGTGTTTTATAAATCCTTTGCTGTCAGTGCTTGACACATAAGATTCCAGAAACTTCACAGAATCACAATGTAATAGAACTTCATTGATCTGGACATGCAAGGTCCTATGATTTTCCCTTCTCACAAGATGTCAAAGCATGCAATTTGGCATTAATTGTTTGTCTTGATTATGACTGTTTGACTAGGAATGGTTAGGAGATCATTTTCTTCCAGGAAAACTTGAATGGGAGGTTTATACACTTTCAGCTTATACCACATAACTCTTGATTTCCTGTTACATTAGTATATCTTCCAATGGCTACACTGGCTGAGGAAAGGAGCTGTTGTGTTGACTGCTGGGGGAAAGAATTATAAGAATATCCAAGAATGCTTCCAAACACTACAGTCCTGTAAATTCAAAGAAAAGCAGACCTTGCCAAGTTGTGCTCACACCATGTCTCTGTGCTGTAATGTGGTAAAAAAAAAATTATATGTTTTGGTGTGGTTTGGTTTTAATGTTAGTGTTACAGATCATAATCAGGAGAGAATTCATGTTTTAACTTTTTCATGCATTTTAAAATTCTGTGCCAGAATATATTCTATCACAATCTGTTCTTCAAAGTGAACATAATGGCAACTTTCACTAGCAGAAAAACATAGGGAAACATGTTGCTCCAAGCAAACAAAGCCCAGTCTCCCTCACACAAATGCATCTGTTCATATTTGACTCATAATTTTAATAAAGTAAACACTTTTTCTTGTCAAGGCCACAATTACTTAAATTACAAAGCTAAGCTTAATTATTAAAAGCTGTAAAAAAAGACATTCATCTTATATAAAGTATGAAANGGTGATACTGTGGTACTGTGAAAACTGAACTGAAAATGCTGAAGTGGCAAGAAACTTACTGGAAAGTAAAAGTGATAGAAGGTCTAAAAAGTGTCCTTGTCAATTGTATGCAGCAGTTGTAGGGAGCAGGCAACAGCAACAGAAGGAAGGTTTACAACATTTCTGAAAGATTTTATGTGGCATTTAAATTTTGCAAAGCTTTCTCCTGAGTGAACAGGTGCTTACATGAACAGCTTGAAGTACAAGTAGGCCAAAAGAAGAGGAGGTGAGGGAAAGATGATGGTCTTTATTTTTGGTTAAAAGTAAACTTTTGAAGATTCGTCTTGTGAAAGGTTAATTTCTCAGTAAAACTCAAATGAAAATGTGAAGACTTTGCATCAGAAAACATTACTTTGTGCTTATTCCTTTTCTCCATTAACACTGTGGCACTTTTTTTCCCTTCATCATTGTGATGAAACTCAGCTTCATCATGCCATTTAGTTAGAAAGTGAAATAAATAAAAAATATGCTGTAACAGAACCATCTATGTTCATGTTTGGAACTGCAGTGATTTTTAGTGCTTCTTTAGGAAAAAACTTCCAAAAATTATCATTTTAGATGCAAACTGTTACAACTTCATTTTGAATCTTCTTTTTTCCAATAATTTTTGCAATTAGTTGATTAGAAAGATGAGATGTTCCATGCCTTGGAACAATGTTGTAATTCTAGGTTCAGGCAGTACTAAAGGTTGATGTGAAAGCATGGTATTCATCAGGATTTTAAAATTTATTTTCACTATGGTTAATCATTTTCCTCAGACTTGGACAGAGTTCTTGCACCAAATGTTTACTTGCTAGTCTCCCATCGATTGAAATTAATTCCAACTCTTTATCATTTCCATTTTAAATTGCTTCAAATACAGAATTAGTAAACTTAGGAAATTCCATTTGGGATGCTTATGTAAAAGGGAAGAATCTGTTGATGCGGCAGCTTCTTTGAAGTTCTTTGGCTGTCCATCTGTCTCCCTGCTGCCTCCTCATCACTTCCTGTGGTGGCTCCAGGAGCCCTTGGCCAAGAAAGTAGCACATGTGCAAAGTCATCCACGTGCCTAAGAGAATAGCAGATTGCAGGAAGAGCTGCTTTCAACTTAAGAAAGTAAATATACTGTGGTTGCAAAGTAAGGAGTCCAAGACAGAACAGCAGTGCTTTTCTTTCTGTAGAGAAAAAGGTGTTAAATTGCAGATTCCTCCAGCTGAATGATTCAGGTAGCAATTGCACTGGCTATTTTCTGGAAATAACTGATTTCCAATAGCAATTCTGCTGGCCAGGAAATACCTGAGGAGAAAAATGGCAAACCAGTAGCACTGGAAGGTGTGCTGCCTAAAAGGACTTTTATAGGGATATGTACCTCAATAAATCCTTCTGCAAAGAATTAATGTGAACCTTCTTATCTCTGTTTTGTACTCCTATTCGTATTCCAATACCATCTGATCCTTGGCAGAATTCCTCATTTCTGTTTTATATATAGACAGTATGAAATACGTTAAAGATTTCTGTCAGCATATAGGTAAAGGAAAACTTAATGTGATGTGGAGAGTGAAAAACAGCTTTTCTGAGTGCAATGGCAGCATAACTAGAAGAGAGTGAATATTAAAGATGTTGAAATGTAAAGACATATCTCTAGCTACTCCTCCTGCCATCAAAAACAAATGAAAAATAATCCCTGTGTTTGTTTCTCTAAGGTTTCTATTAATGCTAGTCCTGTCCTAGCAAAATTTTTTACAGCTGCGTTTCTTACTTCAAAAAAGAAAAGTAATTCCTTTAACATTAGTTTTCAGTTTACACATGCTGAATTTTTCTGATCTCTCACAGTAGTTTGCTGATACTATGCCATCTGCAAAAATCAGCTACTTTCTTAATATAAGATGCCCAAAAACTTTGTAAAGAATTTCCTAAAACTGTGTTTCTCATTCCTTGATTGTTTTTTTTTTCCACAGCAAAGCTATTTTTCACTGTAGGTCATATTAATGGTAAAAAAATTAAAAACAAGTCTTAGTGTTCATATTTTTAATTAAAACAGTAAAAAGCTTTCAGAGCACTTACACACACTCCCCAGGCTGTGAATTTTGTCCAGTCCATTGGTGTAGATGTTTCTCTTACTGAAATATGTGGCAGGAAAGGAGGATTAAATTACTGAGGCTGTCAAAAAGGACAAGCACTCTGCCATACATTATCATTATCACTAGCTTCCTCGGTGGAAGAAAATGCAGTAAATCACTTCAAATACAAAGCAATAAAGACCACTGGCTTTTAAAATCATGACTGCTATTGCCATTAACAGAAGATGACAGCTATGTGGCATGCTTAGATGCTGCTTGTATCTTTTTTGACAGTATGCACATAAACCTGCCAGTGACACGCCGTTAGATCACATGACCTTTCAAATCTGATTCCAACATTGCTGCTTTTCCTAAGGAAAGACAAGAGAAAGAAATGTTTATTTTTCTTTTGTTCTTCATGCTCTTTCTTCTAACAGGTGAAAAACAATTGATAACTAATGATCTTAATTCCAATTTGCTTTGCAGTGATACGCGTGGATATGGCAAATAATCGCGCAAGAAGAGAGTATCTCAAGTCTATGCTTCTAAAGCCAAATCTGCATACTGACAGGTACATAGTAGTGGTGAAAAAACTCTAAACAAGGTCTTTGTAAATAATGTTTGTGGTTTGCCTTGTTTGACTTTGTTGTGGAGGTATCTCTGAGAGCTTAACACAACTGACTGGAGAGTCAGGAGTGATACCTACATTCCGATGTGGTGATTGATCTCTATTTCTTCCCTGAGTGGGTTCATGTGGCATGGAATATTTTCACCTTTATCAATGGTTTCGTTTGTTTGTTTGGGATTTTCTAAATAACCCTGTTTTGCCAAAAAAAAAAACAAACCCACAGATTCTATCATCAGCATTCTATCCATAATAAACTGGAAATGCACATATCTATCCGATGGTAGGGTTACTTTTAGAACACTATGAGGAGTGTAAGAGCTTCAGAAAGTGGTACTTGGCCCAACAATTTCCAAGAACATAGGTAGATGGAAAGATAGGTAGATGGAAAAATGTAACAGGTAGCTATTACATGAGTACATATGAGAAAGAGTATAATTTAGTCTTGTCCAAGCTCAAAATAATTAATTTGTCCTTATTCAGTTTTTTTCTTGAGGTAGCATGTGCATTACTTTGAGAGAATGGATGATATCCTGTGATTCTCTTTTCTCTAGAAGGTCAATATGAATTTAAAATGGAACAATTACTGATTTAAAGATTAATTTAATTTGCAGAAGAATACAATACCTGCTGATTATTTTTGAAGCGTAGGAGTTATTTGTAAATAAGTATTTATTCTCAAATCACAGGTTGACTCTGCAATGAGAAAGTGATATTTCTTCATTCCGTTTCTATTTGAAAGCTGAGTGTCATGTCTTGGCAAGAAAATGGGTTTTAATGGAATAGAGCAAGGAACACCATGGAAATATAGCAAAACACTTCCTAAGCAAGCAGAAGACTTATTTTACCATATAAATTAGGAAAGTGGGCAACCTGTTCTACTAAGAATTAAATGATACTGAGGATAAGATACTCTTTTCTTTCTGAGGGATAGTTCAACAAAGGGAAACAGCTAGCCCGTGGGCTGCAGTTTCACCTATAAACACTTAGATATCAACACTAAATATTTAACACACTTAAGGGAAAAACAAGGTAAAATAACAGCAGCAAGCTTTTTCCCTCCACAGAAATGTGCCATCAGAGTGCTGTCCACTAGGTTACTCAGTAGGTTTTCTGCATTTATTGGCATGTCTGGTTTGGTCTGGTGAAATTTCAGTTTTGTGTTGACTAAATAACAGGGCAGAAAGTTCATCAGTAGTCCAGGGCTCTACTTTATCAGAGCAAGAAGACCACCAGGAAACAAAATTTATGGAAAGGTTTTGCCTATACCCCAAATGTTTTCAACTCTATGCATTTTAAACCTGGCCTAGTTACATTTTCAGCACATGTTTTCTATCACAAGCCTTACAAACTAATATTAGAACTTTTTCAGCTGAAACAGGAACTGAACTAAACTAATGCTTTAAAGCTCAGGAAACCAAATTATCAAGGATATAAATATCATTGAAAATTGCCTACACATGGTTTAGCCTGACGCTTTATTGGTGTTTGTGCTGTGCTGGATTATAGGAGAGTATATATTGTGTATTATGTTTATTAAGTGGTGTATTAACTTTCTCACTGTCACAATAAATGCTGTTAGAAATAATACTCATAAGCATCGATCTCACATTAGAACATAAATAAATAGATATGTTTTTGCCTTCTAAAAGGAGAGTCACTTTAATGAATGTCCCTTGAAAAAGATGTTCTCAGGTTTTAAAAGAAATATTAATGTAATACGTAAAATTACTATTAAGCCTAATCCTATAGCTATTTCATAGCTTTATACTCTTTTAGTTTATATTTAGAAATAAATGAATGTAGATTGTCATGGAATTTATATGGGAAAGTATGTTTACTTTATAGAACCATGTTGGTTGGAAAAGAATTTTAAAATCAAGTCCAATTATTAACCTAACACTACCAAGTTCACCACTAAACCATGTCCCTAGGTGCCACATCTACGTATCTTATAAATACCTCCAGGAAGGGGACTCAGCCCCTTCCCTGGGCAGCCTATTCCAGGGCTTGACAACCCATTCAGGGAAGAACTTTTTCTTAATATCCAATATAATTTTTTTTGAGGTGAGGGGTTCAGTGTTCATTAAAAAATAAGATTCCAGAACAAAATTAATTTTTCTGTTCTTTGAATTTAATTTCTCCGTATGGAATCATTGTAAGTGTTTATTAAAAGTGTTGATTTTTGGTGCTACATTTGAATGAATAGTGGCGGAAAATTTAGGAATATTCAGTATTTGAGAAATAGAATGATGTAAAATTGAAAATATATGAGCATGAGACAGTAAGAAGACTGTTTGAAGTCTTATTTAGGCTAGTAATTGTTGTATACCACAAAGATGATCTTTCTCCCTTGACAAGCATCTTTGTCTTTTTGTTTTCAGACAATGTCTCTATCATTAGTATGGAAATTCTGACAGAACACCTACTTTCTTCTTATAGCTGTATTGTGACATGGGTAGTTGCTCTTTGTTTCTTTTTCTGTATAGTTACAGAAAGCTTATTTAGTTAGGAAGCTATACTTACTAATATTTGTAAAACTGAATAAAAATATTATTTTGTTTATCTGAACCCCATAGTTACTGACACCTTTAAATGGGTTGATAAGAGGAGGCATTTCTGGCAGTCCCTTTAGCTTACTGTAACTGTTTCATGGTTTTCTTTGTTTGTATTCTACTGTTGCCTTTTAGCATTTTAAGAGTGTAGAAATTTGTGTCATATAGAGAAAATACCTGATTCTTCAGGCCAGATCGTACTTGCAGTGCTTGCAGACTTGGTGGTAGACTATGTGCTCTTCTGATAAGTGTCAAAAGAGACATACGTGAAGAATGGAGGAATCCATTCTTCTAACAGTCACCCTGCTGTGATAACAAGAGTGAACAGGTTTATGCAAGAGGTTTCCAGGCTGTTCCTGACAGGTGCATCATTTCTTGTTATTCCAAGAAACTGACTGTATGAAGTCATTGTTCTCCAGTCACAAAATCTATGCATCCATGTTGTAGGAGTGTAGAGCATGTGTAAAGTGTTAGCTTCACATTAATATACTCTGTCAACACAAAAGGTTTTCTCCTGGCTGCTTACAAATTATTCATCTCTGTAATGAAGAATTAGAATCAAATTCTTCTGCATTAGAGCTTTTGTCCAGGCACCCTAAATTCCCTGCTGGTGATAAAACCTTTCAGTGTTATCATAACAAGAACAATAAATATTTGTCCAGGCTGTTCTGCTTCATTGTAAAGTGTGTTTTAAGCTTAAGGCAACTACTTTTGTTTTGGTTTGGTTTTTTTCTCCTCTTCTTTTGGCCCTTTACTAGCAGACAAGTTTTGTTTAGTTCTTTAGTCTTTCTTCCAATAGATAGCAAGTATCTTCCCACTCAGTATTTCTATGAAGGATGTCAAGATTTCTTCTTATTCTGCTAGTAGGCATGGGATTCCTGCAAGGAACAAAGTACTGATTCCTGGTGTTACAGAAAAGCTATGTGGAAGTGAGCTAGGCAGAAAGTTTAGGATCCTACAGAGGAGTTTGGGAGAAGAGTGCTATACATAGTTTTATTGATGTGAGAAGTCCTAGTATGATTTGTTATTCCAATTTCCATCAGTTTCTTACATAAGTAAGGCAGTGTAAGAGAAGGTAAGATGGGATCCTAGCAGCCTATTTGTGCATTCTGTGCTGAAGCAGATTGAGGAGTCTGTTCATGTGCAGTATTTTCCAAGGCAATGGAAACTGTCTTTTTTTTAATCCAGTTCAACCTGAAATCAAAACTCTTTGAATTGTTGGTATATGAAGAAAAGAAATGAATGTATACTGAATATCATATTTAAATATTTTCTAAGCTTAAAACATTTATTAAAGTTTTTTCAAAAATACAAAAGTCAAAGTGGTCATGGTACCATTCTTTCAGTCTACTCATTGGGAAATCCCCATGGGATCCCTAGTTCAAAACTCCTTCCTGATTAGCAGCAAGGATTTAATCCAATATTATGATCTTTTTGGCATATTGGAACTCTTAACAATGTTACAGGTACAGTTCTTTTGATGTATTCAGTCGAAGTTTGCTCTATTCATGTAAAACACTTGCATATGATCTGAGCCAGAAAGTGGACCAATATGGACAACTCCACAATTCCACTGGCACTTTGTCCCAGATGTTACTGTGCCTGCTTTTAGTTTAGTGAAGACTTTAGTAGTAGTTGGTACTGTTACATGATAAAAAATAAATCCAGCACTTATCTCCTTCTGGTCTATCACTCTTAAATGCTAAGCTGGATTCTCCAGTTGATTTGATTTAACATTGACACTGAATCATAACAAAAGAGATCTATTCCCAATACCCATCAGTTTTATCACTTATTCCTACAGGGTTTTTTTTGTTGTTGTTTTTTTTCATTTAATATTTATCTTGCACATATAAGTATTTGTTTCTGTTTGATTGAGTTTTGGTAGTTTTGCTGCTGCTTAGCTCCATGCCAAAATCTTAAGTTAGGTCCATTATACTCAATCCAACCACCTGCTGTTGGAAATAGCTGTGATATTTTTTCCTTTTTGCTTCCAGATTTTTTTTTTTTTTTAAATCACATATTTTCACTGGGTGTCTGGTTTTGGTGACAAATATCTACGTAGAAAATGTCTATAATAAATATTTCTTAATCAGAACCAAACACAAGATAAACTTCTATAAAAGCATATTGCAGTTGTTGTTATGTTTTAAGTTCTCTAGGAAGATTTGGTTATATTTTGTCTATGATATCCTTTCCTGTAGACTTGGGGTTTGTGGAACTCGATAGTTACTTACTCGGAATTATACTTATTGTAACATTTTTAGGCTGTAAAGCTCACAAGAAGTCACAGTTTAAACAGCAGTGCCAAGACATACCAAGAAAGTAGTTATCTCTGAATTCCTGTCATTTTGTCAGTCTTGGTGTTTTTGGCCCCAGCACAAGCCACTAACGCAAGTCAGCTCCGACACAATACTGGAATGATGTGTTTAAAAGAAAAGCTGTATTTGGATGCAATGATTGTAACCAAAGTTCACAGAAGAAATGCAAATATTTCATATAGTTATTTGGCTTAAATATTTAGGATGCACAAACAGGCTGCGTTCAGGTAGCATGGTACTTACTCAAAAGCCTTTGTGTGCAGGCTGTAGCTGTGAGTTAGTTTTATGTGTAAAATGGGAACAGAATAACAAAGATAAAATATGTGTTGGTCAGAGTGAACAAGTGCAGCACAAATTGTTGTGTAAGGTCCAACTTTAAGTACTGAATACACACGACAACACTAGAAAAATACTATTTTGAGAGAATCATAGAATCATAGAATGGTAAGGTTGGAAGGCACCTCAAGGATCATCTAGTTCCACCCCCCTGCCATAAGCAGGGACACCTCCCACTAATACAGGTCACTCAAGGCCTCGTCCAGCCTGGCCTTGAACACCTCTGGGGATGGAGCAGCCACAACCTCCCTGGGCAACCTGTTCTAGTGTCTCACCACTCTCACTGTGAAAAACTTCCTCCTAACATCCAGTTTAAATCTCCCCTCTGCCAGTTTAAACCCATGATACAATCTTGATTTTTTTTTTTTTTTTTTTTAACCTATGGAGGTAAATATAAAGAAATTAAGTGACTAGAACAGCTGATTCAGCAGCTGAGCTAAACAAACGTCAAAGGTTCAAATGTGAAAACGTCTTTTAATCTTTAGCTTCTGCTTGTCACTCCCATATGAACAAGAATTGTGCCACCAGGTGGGGGGGGATGGGGAGAAAATTAAATAATTCTCTAAGCTAGCAGATCTGTGGTTGCAACCTCTGTCTTTCTAATACTGCTAAGTAATGCTGAAGAAGGAAGGAAGATTTAAAAGAAAGGGTCTCAAACTATTCTTGGCATGGGAAATAATGAAATAGTGTGGGGTTTTTAACTCCATTTTTTTCTTAGTTTTGAATTAATTTTGAACCTAATTTGAAGATAAAATTACTATTTTTTTATGCTTAGACTACAATTTACAGTGGTCAGTGATCCCCCAGAAGATGAACAGGATCTTGAATGTGAAGATATTGGATTTGCATATGTCAGTTTGAGAGAGATACTCCAGAAGCAGAGAGACATAACTGAGCAAGATATTGAAGGTAAATTTTAGAGATTACTTCCTTGTAACATGAAAATTGTGTTGAACCTCTACTTTTCTTTTCAGCCTTCACTGTGCAAGTAATTGTTTGACATTTTTTCAGTAAATATTTTTTAAGTAGTAACTAATGGCTTCTACATTTTGGGATGGTTTGGGAGTTCCCCACCCCCCCACACTTTGTAAAATGACCCAGACTGGAACTCAGCCAGCTGGAAGTTAAGGACTGAAGCTCTATTTACAGCTTAGCACAATATACAAGCAAATATATACACTATATACAGGAATATTTACAGAAATATACAAGTTAAAGGTAATACAGAAACACAACACCCCTCCCAGAAATCAGAGACCCCAGGAGGGGCTCCCAACCACCCTTCCACCTTCTCCCCACCCCTATACCTTACCCCAAGGTTTGCCTTACGCTCAAGGTGAGCTTGGAGGATCGGCCAGGGGGGTTAGAAGAAAAGTGGTTAGTGAGGTTACTCAGCAGAGAGGAGAAAAAGCCAGAAGCTGCTAGACCAAGACGCTGTGCCCCAGAAACTGACTTATCTATGTTTTGAGTACTTAAACATCTCAGCAAGCCTATGAGTGAAGTAGACATCACCATTGTTTCCTTTTCACAGCCTATAGTATAATTTTCTCTATTAAAATATTCCAATTAGCCTCAAACCAGCACACATTTACAAAAACTCTGCACTGTTGTTATCCCTTAAAATCTGTTTCAAAAGACACAACAAAACCAAGCAGCATCTCTAGCTCATAGTGGTTTATAAAACCTAAGAACTTTCAGGACGTGCTCACTTACTGTATTTTTTACAACATACATAAATACATATTTTGTTAATAACATTTATGGCACTAACTCTGTATTGCTAACGTCTGTGTCTTTGGGGATTATAACATAACTTCAAATGAGTTCCTCAAACTTGTGTCCTCCATATGAAAACTGTATGTGAAACAACATGGACTACTGGTGGCTTCGGTTAGGTCTCAGTTTTGGATAAGCATCTTTCTGTAACAGCCTGACCAAACTTTCACTGTGACTCATTAAAGGAATCTCCTGGGTCTTAACCAGACCATTTTTTGTAGTGCTAATAAGAAGACTTGAGAAAACTACTTGATCATTTCATATATAGTGAGGAAAATATTCTCCTTGCTTAGACTTTCCTGTTCCTCAGGATAGCAGGGACATGGTCATCAATAGTGCATTATTCTCCTTACTAGTTCCTCTCCACTGTCTTTCTGCATTGTGGTGAAACTCAGTGAAGAAGCTGAGAGGATATCTGTTATGAAACAGTTGCTCTCCTGTAGCAATAAGTGGATCAGCTTGATGATGAGACACAATGCACCCATGTTTTCAAGGAGCTCTGCAGTTCTGGTTAGCCCTAGTAAAATGCCAGCCTAATGTGACTTTGCTGCTCCTACTACTGTGCCTAATTACCATAGCTTGAGTGGTGGGAAGCTGAGTAAGGAGGGAAAAAAATAAGCTTTTCTTACCCATTTCCTTTAGCATGCATGATTTACATCCATGCTGTAGCTAAAATACTCAAAGTATGCATCAAAGTTCTAGGAAGATGGTAAGGCATATTCTGAGAAGAATGAAATTTACATACCGTGGAAAAATACAGTTTGATGCTCTTCTTACTGTGGGTGAGCCACTTAATCTTTTCTCCCAGTATTTGTACAAAAGCACATCTCCTCCAAAAAGGTATTTCATAGTCTCTCACTGGAAAATTATTTTCATTGTGGATTCTATAACCATAATTCCCATTTGATGAGATTGATTAGTGATATAAATATAATTTTGTATCCTTGTAAGGCACCTTTCACAAAACTCTTAAAACTGTCATGTGAGATAATTATCATGACTGGAAAAGACTGTTTTTTGTTACCAGTTGTTCTGTCAAAAGGTAATCATTACTGTGTAATGACTACTATAATATTGTGAGCATTTTTTCCCTAATCATAAGACATTTAAACTAATTTTTACTTGATGTACATTACATATTGCAGTTATCCTACCATTCTTTTAAGTAAAAAGAATAATGTTCTCTGAAGTCTGCACTTTAAGTTAACAGCTTGCTAAGTGATTTGTCCAAGGATATGCAAAAGGTTTGAATCTCTAAAAATAGAGCTATTATAGGACAGATTGCAAGCTATCAACAAAGTAAATGACGGAAGGTTTATCCCATGTTTTTTTTCCTTTTCAAAACCTCTTCTGAGCTGTCCCCGCAGTGTAGAAGTTGTAGCATGCACTATCATGGTATGTTCCAGAGTAGTTATCCCAGTTTATGTAGTAAATACATGGGCCTGCCATTTGTCTGCTCTATAATTTGCTTTGAAAAGATATGCTGTCAAGATTATTTGTTTTTATTCAGATTCCTACTAGACTCATATTAGGCAGCTTTTTATGCAGGACTGAGAAGGAGCCTCATTTTAACAGTTAGCAGCATGTTTTTAATCACAGCAGCAGAGATTGTGGCCCTCTAGGCTTACTTAGATACTGTAAAAGAGTGCAATTTTAAATCATGTTAGCTACTGTCTGTAAAATAGAAACTTCAAATATCACTTTAAAACCCACAAAGATGAAGGTAGTTAAATCTTTTAGTCTATGGGAAGTACCGTCTTTGTCTACACTTATTTTACAACACATAGAAGCCTGGAATTAAAATAATTTTGCAGTGAACCAACTAGAGAAAAAAACAAACCAAAACAATTTAAATACTAGTAGTCCAGGCTCATTTGGACTGGTCATACAAAGTGTAGAAAATGCATTAATCAATGTATTTTTTACTTTAAACTATTTATAAGTGTGCATATTTGTCTTCATTAGAGTTTGGAACATCTATATTTACTTGTTGTGGAAAATAATTAATGTACATATGCAATTATGCAGATAGTATTTCAAAGTTGATTTCAATGCTAATACTTTTAGTTCTTAAGAAGGCTCAGTTCTCTGTGGTCTTAGTGCCAGAACCAGGAGATTTCTTACTTATTTATTTATTGTCCTTTTCCAAGCATATGCTAGGTGCCTGTTAATCTGTCCAAATGCTAAGGAAAATTACCAGAACAAAAGCAAAACCTTAAATGAAACTGCTAATGCTGTTTTCTGATGTTTCCTTTCTAGTTTTTGATTCTCAAGATGATACTGCAGTAATTGGAAACCTCAAAGTAACAGTGGAAGCCCTCCATGCGCTGAATTCAGTCTATGAGGAATGCAAAGATGACTAGGAGGCATGAAAGGGAAATTTGCCTACAGAAGTTCCTTCTCCCAGTAAAAATAAATGCTTGATAGTGCTTCAAAGATAGATCTTTGTAATTCTTAGAGTATATTTAATGTATAATTCATATGAAAAGGATGCTTGATTTGTAGTTGTAAAGTTTTGTATACTTTTTAGTCTGTTTGTTTTTGTATTTCCCCCCTAAGGCTAAGAATCTCTCCACAATGGACAACGTCTTGTAAATAATTAATACCTACATGATTGAATGATGTGCTTTATTTGCATTTTCAAGATCTTTTCCTACATAAACCAGTAATAAAAATGCAAGTCAAATTTTAAATTTTTAATAAAAAAACCATAAGCCTTAGAAAACTGATTAAAAATACTTTTATGTTATCCCTAATCACCCCACTAAATGGAATGCCTGTGATTAGCCTCATTAAGAATTTTATACTGTGAAGATTTTATTAAAAGCAATATATGAAAATTACTTGGATTAATGTGTTAATCTGCCTCTTTAAAATGCTAATATCCATTTTATGCACATTAAATCTCAGTATGTGTTTTCTTTGATGCATGCGGTTCCTATCAATTAAATATAAAAAATGAGGCTAGTTGCAGGACTTATTAAATTACTGCAACCTTTTTTAAAATAACTTTTACCCTTCTGCTAACATTATAATCAGCTGTTTATGATTATCATGATTTGAAGTAGGGGGAGGGCAGGCACAATTACTGTACGGTAGAAGACTTACTTTCAGCCAACATCTGTCAAAGCACAAAAAAAGAAGCCATACAGTATCAGATTTTGCTTCACCTAGTTTGAGCTGTAGGGGCAGGCAACTTTGTTTTCATTTGATGTTTGTCCCTTTTAGAACTTACAACAATTTATTGTATCTGTTTGATGTATCTGAATAACCGGTGTCTAGCTTGGAAAGTTAATTTCCAGCTTTTAACCAATCTCTGTGAAGGATTTAATTGATATTTTTAATGGAGCTGCGAATCAATGCTGCAAAAGGATTGTCTCTTGAGAACAAGGATATAATACATTTCATTTTTTAATTTTCTTTTTTTATTTGTCGTTTTCTTCAAAGGATTTTATAGGCTGTGGATTTCCACTGTTTGCAAACAGGCTATGTTTCTTCATAAGCATATGTAAAGTATTCAGAGAGATAAGTAATTTATTAAAATATACCTAATTTGCCGTGATATATTAAATCTCTGCTTCAGTGATCACAGACCATTTCATTTAGAGAATTAGGCATTCCCTCTTTGTGTGATTAAAGCTCTGGAAAATGAGTTCTTTGCTCCTATTTGTGAACATTCAAAGCCTGCTAATGGCAAGAAGATGGAATAGATTATGAGACAATTCATTACAGTTCAACAGAAAAAAACCACAGCTATAATGCAGAAATTCAAGTATGAATATCTGCATATAGTTTGAACCATCTGTGCTCTAATGGCTTCAATAATGGCCCTTCGTCTTCAGTAGGCTTTGAAATGACATCCATACAATATTAATTTGTTGATGTACATTATGAGGCCAGTGGAATGAATATATTCTGACCACAGAAATCTCGGCATTCCAACAGGAACCGTTGGTTGACTCCATTTTAGGACCTACCTACTTCTTATCCAGGCTTTGCTAATCCTCACAGTATTTCATTCCTCTGGAACTTCTAGGAGACCACAGACAGCTGCATTCCTAAACCCCTCCATTCTTCAGTTAACGGCCATATGTTTGTTGTCATTTGGGCTGGCGCTTAATTCATCGTTTTGGCCACTATTTCTAGCTTTTTTTGGCTCTGTGGATCTATATTGTCAATAAGACTGTTATTATACATTACAATAATTTGAAACAGCTAGATTGAACACTGAGATTAACTGAGTGGCTTTTGAGAAATTTAGTTGCGGTATTCTGTCAGGAGGTTCTTACTATTCTTCTAATACTTTGCAAACCGAACTAAATATCCTGCACATAAACAAAGAAGCAAATTGTATTGAGTTTTCATGTGTGCCTGTTTACTGACTTGCAGGAGAACTATGTAACTGGTGCTTGTTTTCTTCTGAAAGAAACCATGTGGTAAAATTAGAAAGTCAGTGATGATCATCTCACTTAAACGTTTACAGTAACACCCTTAGCACTTACTCTTCACCATCTGAAGCTGAAAACCTAGAAACCAAGCGTTCATCTATTCATTAAACACAGACCTCTTCAGTAAGTTACTGCAAAATATCCTAGTTGACATTTGGTTACATTGTGTTAACTGTTCTCAGTGACTCCAGCATTAACAGGGATAATTTGCCTCAGGTTCCTAAACTTCTTTAAAAGGCTCAGAAAAAAACAAACCAAAACAGGGGGAAAAAAAAAAAAACAAACAAAAAAAACAAACCCAAACCCCAAACAACAACAACAAAAAAAAAAAACCACAACAAAAAAAACCCCAAAATCTTGATTTCTATTAATCTTTATTATTAAGACAGAGATAATATTCAGTGAGGATTTTTCCAACAGATGGATTGTGTTACCTTATGTAGCATAAACATAGGAGCGTGCTAGAAAGTTTTGTCCTTCCATTAAGTAGTCTGTATTTCCAACAAGATCTTAAGTCTAAGTGTTGCACTGTGCAGGGAAAGAGGAAAATGTAATCTAGTGATATTTTGTCCAGGTTTTAGCTATGAATAGCTTGAGGAAAACTTATATCTATGCACTCTCTAGCCCAAGACAAAAAGTATCCTTTTGTGTGAAATACGTTAGTAAGCACAGTCCTTTTTTGCATTAAAGGAAAAAAAAAATAAAGAGCCTTATTAATATGGGCTACTATCATACTTTAAAATGTTACTCAATTAAAATTATTTTTTGTGGAATAGATGAATTTTTTTCAGCGGTGTAACATGGATGCAACAGTGGTCCTGCAGAAGATGAATTGGGCAGGGTCAAATGTTTTACAACTTTTCCTATTAATTGTCACAGTTTATAGCTTTGCTGTGATTTCTTCTGTGATGTAATACTTGCTATTCTTCAGCTGTCCCAGGTATATCAGGATGGAAGCTTGAGTTTGCCTCAAAAAAACGTTTTTCTTTTAAAAATGTTTCTTTTATCCTGTTACAACCTTGACCTAGGGATAGAAGTTATAAGAGCTCACATCTGTGTGAGCTCAAATCAACTTTACTGTCACAGCTCATCCCATTATATGCTTGTAAGAGCAGATGTGGCAAAAAAGTTGTAACTTGTCTCACAGACCTTCTATAACTGAAGGTCAGTATTGAAGTTAATAGTAATGTTGGTTCAAAATACCTTGTTCTATGAATGTACTATTTCAAGGCATAGTCAGACATTACCATAACTCAAGAAGTCACCAAAGATACCAAGACTAAATACTAGCTGCTAAGTTTCCTTTTCTTGCTTTGTATTAGTATACTGGGAAATAAAATCAAATATAGACTTAATTTTTTTCTACAAACTTTATTGCATGTTTCAGAGCCAGAGAAGTATTATATGATGAAGACAGAAAGATGGATCTTTTTGCAGGTAATCATAATGATTTTTATACATTAGGTTTTTAACATACTTCACAAAAGAATAAGGATTTTTTATTAAGGCTTCCTTAACATTATTCTTTAGATATAGGCCTTAGTAGTCCAACTAGATCCCAGTCATGCAACTTATACTGGATTGAATGCATTATATTGCCTGTATGAAATTAATTGCAGAATGTAAGTTGAAATTGACAACTTTTGTATGCAGGTAATTAAAAAAAATCTTTTGGCAGTGTATTCTACAGGTGTACTGCTCCGTGCTTTTTATTGTTTTATTTTTTATATTGCTGCCATTTTCTTTGCATTTCTTTTAAAATGGGATGAGGTAACTTTGTTGAAGAGCCTAATTTCATCAGAATACTTTCTCAATGGGAGAATTTGACCTATAATTTATTTTTTGTAATATAATCTTAGCACTCACAGGCCATAAAGTCACTTAACATAAAGATTTAAATATTAATTTTTGCTTAATTCATAAACATTGAACTCCTAAATCATACATCTCTGGGCTTTAGAGGTATTGAAAAACTTTTCTTATTTCTAAGGTTCTTGCTGAATCATGCTTAAAGATCTCAATGCTTTGCAACATCAAGGTCTAACTCAGTCCTAGCGAAGTTTCATTTCAAACAAAAGCTGCTTGTACATTATCAGATACCAGCTGAGGATATTTTGTCTAAGGAAATAAATTATTACAAACTTTCAAATAGCTTCTTAAAAGTAGTAGTTGCACCACAATACTATATCAGGATAGGACCGCTCCGAATAGAAAGAACCTCAGATGGTCTCTAGTCCAACCTGCTGCAGTGTTAACTGTAATGTTAGACTATGTTGCTTAGGGCCATATCCAATTAGATCTTGAAAATCTCCAAGAACAGAGACTCCATAACTTCTCTGAGCAACGTGTTCAAATGCTTGGCTGTCCTCATGGTGGAAGAAGATCTTCTAAACATTACTGCAATCCAAATTGAAGTCAGTCTAGATCTAAATATGTCAAAGTGGCTTTTACACTTAATACACCATCTAATCAATTAATTAAAAAGAAAAATATATATTTAATACTATTGATGGCATAAGCATGACTTTGTTTGTCAGTTGTTTCAGCCGTTTAACATTTTGCAGAGAAATACAAATAAGTAGGCATTTTAGTGTTGATTTTCATGCCTAGTGCCTTGCAGCATGCCATCAAATTTCCATCCAGTTTTGTGGAGCAATTGACCAAAAAATAGCTTTGTTGTTGCTAACTGTGGTTTGCTCAGATAATTTTTCTGTAGATTTCAGTAGTGACAAATTCACTGTGGTTTATTCCAGTTTTGTTATATTAGGCTTAGTTTATTTTAAGAGTAGGAAAAACAGATAAATCAAGCAAGACAGGCTCACATTAAAATTATTCTCTTCCTGACTTTCATTCATGAATACTTAACACATTCTAGATTTACAAAGAAACTGTGTTCCCTGAACTGTGAGAAACAGCAATCTAAACCTGGAACCTCTGTCCACACCCATTCTCTGCATCGAAATACATCTTACTTCAGTAGTCTAACATCAATAGCTGCAACATTGCAAGGCAGGTCTTGCATACAATATAGCAATGATTTGTTTAACATTTTTGTGGATTTGGAAAATAATCTATCTTCTGTTTAGACAAACTGTCATTCCTGGTGAATGCAAAATTACTTCCTTATGTATTAAGGCTGCAAGAACTGAACTTCCCTTGAAAAACCATTGGAAAAATGTGGTACTTCTACTGAAGAAAAAAAAAATCAATCAAGTGAAGTTTCCTCTGCTTGAAGAACTCTCATGCAACCACTGATTGTCCTGATTACCTACTTGTAAATATAGATAGCTACCATAGCTGATACAGCCTTTCACTTCAATAATAGTGAAAAACTAACAGTGTTTTTTACCATAAGTAGGGCAATTTTCCCAGAGAAATGAAAGGGAAAAAAAGACAATTAGCATCAGACTAATAATAAAAAACAGCAAGCTTAAGAACATACAGAAAATCTTTCTGCATTTTGAAAACATTCTTTAACCTTTCTTCTGTAATAAGCCATTGTTTTAGTATACCAAAACCAGATCCATTTGGAAACTTTCCAATAGGTTGATAATATCAATGGGATAATTTACATCTTTGGTGAACTACACAAAAATGGAACTATTTATAAAGCAGTATCAGTTGAGTAACAGCATACAGTAAATATAACCTGAGCACAAATGCATGTGTGTGGTTTTGGGTTTTTTTTTTTTGGTAGCCCATCTATATTTAAGTGAAACAAGTTAGTGTAACATTTATTTCAGAATGAAATTTGCAATTATCTACTCAAAGCCTTTAGCAACAGCTTTTCACAGAAGTTTGTTGGTAGTATTGAGAGATTACATTTCCACACACAACATGAAACAAATAGGTTAGGGGCATGTAACATAGCCCCTCTACGGCTAACAAGGGATCTTACACCAGTACATGTGTTGTGAAAGGCACTGATGTACTGTAGCTCTGTTACATCTTTCTTTGGTATCTTCTCTTTTTGAGTTGGCTTGTTTAGGAGGAGCACAGAAGCTGGCTGTTAGGAAGTCTGTAGGGTGTGAGACATGCTGTTCCTCAATATTCTTCATTCTCCGGGGGACAGTGTCTCTGCTGCATGTAAGCAGGAGGAAGACTACTAAAAGTGAGTTGTGTTTAAAATCAACATACAAAAAGACTTTGGGAAAATTTTACAAGAACTCAGATGCTTGGAATCAAAATATGGTTTGTGTTTCGTTTGCACTTCAGTAAGTGGGAAATGCACATTGTGCCATGCCCAGAACCTTAATTTTTGCACTTGGTTGATTAAAAATTGTAATGAGTTTTTGGCAGGTTGCAGTGGTGAGAGGAGTAAATAGTGTGCAGAGAGACACAGAGCAAAGAGATTAATCTTTTGGAGCTGTTTTGCACTCTTAACAGACTTCAGATACCTTCTCTGAAACCAGAGCACCGCCTCAAAAATCAAAGGATCACAAAAGCTTGATGCTGGAGAGGACCTCTGAAGGTTACTCTGTCCAACCTCTCCATTTCCCCAACAGTCTCCTTCCCTCCCAATAGAAAGAATCCTTGAAAAGTTGCCAAATAAGAGAATTTGGGATACTGATGAGACCTTTATTCAAATGACATTAAGTAGCCATTTTTTGGAAGACTGCCTTTGTGCTTATCGTGTGAGGATATGAGGCTTTACCGTTAATGAGAGAAGAAACATAACTACCTGTGACTGTTATGTTGTATTTAAGCTAATTCTACATCTGGGAGAAAGCAGAAAGCACTAAGAATCTTTCATAACCTTTTGTTCAGGTTGTTGAGGAAAAGCCCTCCTGGAGCAGAGGCAGGCTGCACGCTGCCACACTGCTGCCCAGCCCTTACTAGCAGAGGAGTGGGGACAGCAGGCCACAGCCTGGCTGCTGTGGTAGCAGGTGGTGAAGGAAGAAGTGCAGATAGGGATTGTGAGATTTAAGAGTTCTGCCTGCCTAGAGTGAATTAAGTGGCTGCAAAGGATGTGGTAATTTTGGAGTACTGCAGCAATCTGGGCTCCTTCTTGGGACTGTTGTATGTCAGAGGAAACAGAGGGAAAAGGTGCATCTGAAGTAAGGGAAGTTATGTCAGAGTTGTCCCGTGAGACAAGGAAGGAAAAAAATAGTGTAAGGAAATGAGAGATGACCTTATTAATGTTTATAAATATGTAAAGGGTGAGTGCCAAGAGAATGGAGCCAGGCTCTGGTTGGCGATGCCCGATGACAGGACAAGGGGCAATGGGAAGTGGAAGTTAAGGCAATAGAAGTTTCATGTAAATATAAGGAGGAATTTTTTCACTGTGAGAGTGACAACACTGGAACAGGCTGCCCAGGGGGGTTGTGGCATCTCCCTCTCTGGAGATAATGAAAACCCACCTGGACACATTCCTCCGCGATCTGGTACAGGTGATCCTGCTCTGCAGGAGAGTTGGACTGGATGAGCTTTTGAGTTCCCTTCTAGCCTCTGACATTCTGTGATTCTGTGAACAGGAAACTGGAGAGAGAAGTAAACATTGTCAAGAATTCAGTGTTCTGTACAAAATTATCTTTCATATTGAGCTTTTCCTCAGCACAGATAACTACACAGGGTTAGTGTAGACACAAACAAGAGGGAAGGCTGCAGATGATAACTATGGAAGGGATTTTGGAGGGACAGCAGGCAGAGGATGGTGTGAGTCTGGTTTTGGCTATGTTTACTTGCCTGTTTTGGTATCGAGCCTGTTTTCCTGAAGCTTCCACATTAAGAGAAAGGAGGTTTCCATAAACCTCTGTGGCTTTTTTGCTTATGAAGCACACTTACTAGAGTTTTACCAGAAACAAATCTGTTGCATATAGATTATGTTGCACCAAGGAAAGAGAAAGGACACAACTGAATTTCACAGTTCATTTGGCTGTCTCTCCAAGACAACCCTCCTCAGCCAGAAGAGCCATATCTTCTCCTGTCCATTCAAAATCAAACTTTGGATACAGGTGATGAGGCAAAGGCTGAGTCCTGGCACACAACTCAAGTAAAGGGCACTTGGAGACAAAATCATCGGGGGAGAAAAAGTGAATAGAAATCAACTGTTTGGTCCACCTGAAGTTCAACCCTGTCAAAACACAGTAATAAAAGTGTGATGCTTCTCAGACATAGGTTAGAAGACAGAGAAAAACAACCACTGAAGAACAAAAATCCCCACCCAGTAATTGGTGAAACAACACAAATTATGGGATCATGAGGTAATGTCAAGTAATCTCCTGTGGGAAAATGTCTGCTCTGCTTTTTGTACTATGTTTTTATGATTAATTTTGCTTGTAAAGCAGTACTGTTGATACCGGTTACACACATGGTTTTTTAGTATTAACATGAAAATGTAAGTTAATTTCAGGAACTGCTGGAGGGTAGATGTTTTTCACATCCTGTAATCCTTGTTTATGTTCTGCTCTGTTTATTAAGTAAAGTACATTTTAAGTTCAGTAGCTGAAATGGGAGAGTTTTATTTTAAGGTGGAGTTATGTTTAGAGAAATAATTGTTTCTTACATAACTGAGAAAAATACGTAATGCATTTTCTTTGAGTTTGAAGTTAGATAAGACATTCATAATACTTCAGTCTGACCCCTTAACTGATTTTAAAAAATAAGTTAGTTGCATATTAGATTATATAATCCTTTAATATACAAATCACAATTGTATGATACATTTAAGCACACTGGCAAAAAGACTGCTTTATATCTGACTTTTTCATTTGACGGCATGCTCGTTCTTAGCATTTGCTGTCAGGGAAAATTAATGGCAACACTTTCATTTTTAAGTGATACAAAATTTGACAATATAGAACATCAATTTACTATTAAATATGGATTTATTATTAAATGTAGTTTAATTATGCATGTTAGTATCATTAATGAATATTTTCCTGTTTATATCAACTCTATATCTGTTTATAAAGAGATATATAAACTCTGTTTATATCAGCTCTGTTTTTTAGGCTGTTAAATTACACTTTTCATAAATTGTTTATTCAAGGAAGAATTGTTTTTCAAAATGTGAGTGTGGAAAATTAATCTTTTTGAGATTACTTTCTCAAAAATCCTATGATAGCAAACTAGAGGAATATAATCATCCTCTAATTTCTCAACAGTTTTGAGACTGTAGTTTATTTTATCTTGCAGCATTTTGCTGGTCTATAAACCAGGAACTGCATGAAGAACAGAATGAGAGTTTAGAAATGAAACTTTCCATTTTATGCAGTTGATACAGACCACACAATAAACTTTGATGAGTACTGAAAAGCCCCCCCTTTCATGTCATTATAGTATATATCAGAATGCATGGAGTACAACTTGTGGGTGAAAGTTGCCCTCTACTGTCTGATGTGACATTTGCATACAGAAAAGTTAGCATTTCAGATCAGTCTACTCTTTAAAAGGCTATTTTAATTCTAAATTTTAGAATTTCATATGGTCACGTGGTACCTATAAGATCAGATGTCACAGGAAGAAGATCTCAAAATGTGCACCACTGAGAGACAACAGGTAGCACTGTTTAAATACTTCAGATTAAATACTATAATTAACCCATCTGTTTAGTTTTGTTTAGGCCTATACAGGAGTGCAAAGCAGACCTGGGATTTATGTGTGTGTGTGTGTGTGTGTGTGTGTGTGTGTGTGTGTGTGTGTGTGTATACATATGTGTGTATACATTATGTGCATGTGTGTACGTGTGTGTGTGTATGTGTGTGTACATGTATATACATCTGTATGTGTACATACATATAAATGGACAAATTTAAATTAAATTTCTTCATACTTGTTTTATTGCAATAGAAATTTCATGGGTTTCTACACTGTGTGATTCTGTCATTCAGTGCATACAGTGTCAATTGAAAGGTGAAAAGCTAGTTTAGGAGAGGAAAAGATTACAGATGCAAGGAAATACATGTGAAACTAATAGAAAAGTTCTTAATATATTGATTGGTGNGGCCCTCCTCTGGATCCACTCTAATAGTTCAATGTCGTCCTTGTGTTGGAGGCTCAAATGGTATATGTGGTATATATGACTTGGAGTTAAAAAACAGTAATTTTAACAGAATCTATATCCAGGCTGATGTTACAAACCTTTAAAAGGATTTAGTTTAAAATACTCATTTTCAGTGTCCAGTTAGTTGCTTCAGACTACCCCTTTCTGACCTCTTATTTCAGTTCTGCAGTAATCAGAGTATCCTTTTAGGATACACCAATCACACATGGTTAATCTGAGTAATTTTTTTGTTCAAATTGTTGTGGACATCAAGAGAGAAAATAATATACAAGCTTTTAAGTTTTTAAAACACTTAAATATAAGTTAGTACAGTTTAGCTACCTATTGATGGTTACTGAGAATTTGTCAGCAACGTGAGTTAGCAGTTCAAAATCATTACATGCATAAATTTAAAGACTGAAGAGTAATTAATCACAAATTCCAAACCTCTGGGAAGCCAGTAAGGCATTGTCCTAGTCACAATGCCAGTATATGTTCTTACACTGCACAAATGGTACTTGAAAACAGCTATAGTGGTAACAAAAAAATTGCCAATGTTTATGCTTTCAAATTATGTCTGTCAGAACAGTTTGCATGCAAGGGTCTTAAATGATTCTGTAATAAATGCCAAACCTCACATCGTGGCAGATGACAACTGATATCACATGGATATTGCTAAGATTTTAGTTTTTTAGATTTTATTGCTAACATTTTAGTTAGCAAGTTTCAGATACCATTTTTGTGGATATTTTTATGAAATAACAGGGTATTTTAAAATCCTGTCCATAATTTGAAGTTTCCAAAAAGCATTTTACTAAGTGTGTGACTCATAGAAATTATTTTGAAAGAGAAAAAGTAGGAAAAAAAAACTTCTTGGAGGCACTTGGTGGGAGGATATGTCCAACACAGCTATACAAGGACTGAGACTGCAGGTATAAGTGTGTCTTTTTGAAGGCAACACACATCCTTTTCTTCTCAACCCTAGTACCTGTTGCTCCTGTCTGTCTGTAGAAGACCTGTTTCTCTTTTTGAGGATTCATTTCCATTGCCGGGGAGAACCCAAGCAGGAGCAGCAGCTTCTCCTTGGATGTTGCTCTAAATGTTAAGCTTTGCATGACTCTGGGGGGACAACAGGACAAGCTTAAGGAACAGAAATCTATAGATGCTTACTACTACTTCTGACTCAGAAATCCCCTAAACTGAAAGTAGGTAGAGTGTGAGAGAATGTTAAGAGGATGTGTTATATATTCTTTTCCTGATGTTATTAATCAGACACTCTTAGACATGCAGTAATCAAGATAAGCAGTGATGTAGAACTTTGATCTGACTCCACAATACACATTTCAAGTAATTTATCTTGGAACATGAAACTAAGCCTTATGTGTTAGTCTCTTGGTTGTTTGTTTTCCTACTTTATTGCTCAAAAATGTTCAACAGTGTACTGTATTCAGTATAGTCCTGCTTGGGACAACAGTATAGCAGGTGCTTTTAAAATGCAGAAAGGAAAAAAAAAAAAAACCAACCAGGAACTGACATTATGAAAACTGAAGCACTATACAGGTCATGTATTGTATTCTGTAATTCCTTGCATGCCAGAGGTTGTAAACTGTACACAGTTTCAAGTTTGGGGTCACAGTGGAACCCAACTACTCAGCAATCAAATTATCACTCTATGGTTTGCTGACTTGCTGCTATCTCTGTTCTTACAGCCACTGTTATCATTTCAAGAATGAAGGGATTACTATATGCTCTTTGAAGTCATTAATATAAGTGAAAATACATACTTGAACAAACAACCACTGCATTGCACAAGTTTGAACTTCCTCTCATCTGAACTGCGATATGGTCCCAAAATACTCAACAAGGTTTCACTCTAACCCAAACATACAGTGTAAGTTTATAAGCATTAAATTAAAACAAAAAATAACAACATAACAATCATATTTGTAAGCATTCACAATCAGGATCAGGCCAAATAACAGATCTGATTCAGTATTTCTGAAAGGAAACCTATAAAGCAGGCACCTAGAAATATTTTCCAAAGGTTCAGGGTTTTGCTATTTGACATTTACTGTTGTAGTTTGGATTTTATCATATGTATGAATGATGAGTCACTCCTTAATTTCACTTTTATATTGTCATCTTTACATCAGATGTTACTGAGTTCTTTGCTCTTCTTGTGGATCAAACATGTTTTGTGGCACGGCATGTTTTATCTTGTCTATATTATGTTCCTGATGATCAAAGTGACCAGAAGTGAAATCTTACCATTAGTTGTGTATATTTCATATGGTGTGTTGTATAAATTTGAAAGTATGTCCCAATATGCAGTATAAATGCAAACAGAATAATTACTCTTTGTAATTTTTCTCTATATATTCACCCTATGGATTATCAGTCTTAACATATTGCTTGGCTGATGTGGCACAGAAGCTAGCTAAACTCTTGTATTGATTGACATTGAATCACCGTAAGAGTACCAACAAAGAGAGATACTACACCAGCCAATGTGAAGTATCCCAAGGCAAAGGCTGGGTTTTGGGTTGTTTTCAAATGTATAGCAAGGCACAAATCCATCTGTCAAATTAATAGCAAGGTTGTGTATAAAGAAACAAATTCCTACTTGTGTCAATACATTTACTGTAGTTTCCTATTAAAGCTTGCTGTAGTTTATTTCCTTCTTCAGTAGATGCAACTTATTTGACTAAAAAGTAGTTGCAATAATGTGAAGTTTTCTGGAAAGTCATGAATACCTTATGTGAGTGGAAATGTGTTCAGTTGCCTGTTGCTCCACAGCCATTAATCTGATGAATAAAGAGTTTGCACATGGGTTCACTCTGAGAGTTAACATCTTTATGTGGAACTATTTGGAAGAAAAACTACAGCACAGCCTGAAGCCTGTTAGAAAGAGAGATTTATTTAATGCAGTTTCTTACCTTGGTTCCTATTGCCTGCTCTAAAAAAGAATGTTGTTTTGAAATACAAAAAGAAATAAGGAAGACAATTCAAACAATGGTTCTACTGGACAGAAAACAAACAATGGGAAAAAACCCAACAAAACTCTTACCTCAAACACATACAAAACCTGTCAGTTTTCATTACTCATCTGTTGTTCTACTATTTCATTATCATCTACATTAAATCAGATGATTCCCCACCTCTACAGTGGTGCTTTGGAGATAAAATAAAGGGACAGGAACTACCTTCATTTATCAAGATGAAATAACATCACCATTTGCACTGGGACAGTATTTATGTCAATAATGCATTTTTGAACAAAGAATGAAAAGAATTAGTAGTTATTGTTTCTCTCTGTGGAGGTGAATGCTTGATGCAGGAGCTACTACTCAGCTGAATATCTTAGGTTACAGGGCAATATTGAATCTCTGCTTGATCTTAATGTGCATTCTAGTTTTCTAGTGAATTCAGGAGATCTTCAAACATAAGATGTATCTCTGTTTGCTGCTTCCATTACTACTTTTGAACTTGTTGTTACTTAATGTTGGGGAGACTGAAATAGACGGGACATCTGTATTAATGAGCTGAATACGTTGAATGGCCTGTTCTCAGTGATACTGTACATACTCAGCCTCTGACAGTGACCTCCCTGTTTCCTTATTACAGTATATTAGATGTGGTGATTGGAATACTCGATAGGTAAATTGTCTTAAGCTTGTTTTGATACAGAAGACTGCATGAAGTCTTCTATTCTGTGTCTCATGTCTTTGGTCTAAAATTTGATGCTTGCTTATTTCTGAGCATGGTCAATTAAGGAAACGTTAGAAGTTTGTTGGTTTTTTGAGTCAAATCTGCTAACTTCTGCAGCTTTTCTAATTACAAGTAGCTGTGAACTATACTCAAATAGCAGTTGAGTGTCCTTAGATTATAAATATAAAATGTTCATATTCTAATCTGTGCTCTGTGGCATATGTGAGGTTGCCCATGGACACCAGCTGGCCCAAGTGCCTGCAAGATAAGCCAGGACTGTTTAGATATGTCGTGACCAAATACAAAGAGCCCAAGGCAAGAAAATGAAAGCTTATTTCTTTACTCAGAGTTGCTCCTATAGATAGCAACCATTGACTATGCACAAAAGCCTGACATCCTTTAGACACCACTTGGAATGTTTGACTGTGACTTGCCTTCTAATAACCATCTATAGGAAGGCTTCTTTTTCTTGCCAAATCTTCATGTGTTGGAACAAAGCTTGTTTCAGAGCAGGCTTTGCCTTCATTTATCTTGGTTATTAACTTTAGAAGATTATAAAAAGATACAGATGCAGGCTGTGCAAAAAGGGGGCTTTGTTGACCTGCTGAAGGGTGAAGAATAAAGCCACAGGTTGTATAAGAGTGGAGAGTAAAATACTGCTGTGAAATGAAATGAAATGTTGGTAGGGAAAGGTCTTTAAGCTGCAGTCACATGTTATAGTGCAATCTTTTGTAAGATGATGTTTTCAGAAGCAAGTTATTCCAAATGGGGCATAATTGAATTGAGATAAAATTACTCCTATTACATTTCTTTACTTGGTGTCTGAGAGATTTAACAATAGGTACATATACTCAGGGAAGGTTTTTTTTAAATGGGATATTGACACCTACCAGCTGCTTGTGAAAACTTCCATCTGTCCTCCATTGATTAATAAGAAAATATGCTATTTGCAGATTACATCCTGTTGTTCTGTTACGAAATTGAATGTACTTAAGTTTAGATTTCCAGACTAAGTCATTTGCTCTTGAATGGGTAAAAACCTGTATTTAAAGAGCATTTTAAGTAAGTAAATTCTTTAATGTCTTAATATATATTGTCCAGAACTATAGAGGCATGTATGCCCTGAAGTTAATAGATGGATGTGTGTGGCAGATGCAAGGCCTGTGTGCGGAGCTTCAAATCCACATCAAGGCTTGTATCAGCTCAGCATGATACAGCAATTGAGAATAGCTGTCTGTAAAGCTCTGGTCAGCATTAGAGAAAAAAAAAATCAGGATTTCCATTCCACAGTGGTGTTGTAACTCAGCCTCAGTAAACCTTCTTTCATGTGGGTGCATATTCTTCAGGCACATCTTTGGTTTAGACTGTGACTCACATAGATAATGTGCTAATCTGACAGCTAATCTTGCTAAAAAAAATGGATCAACTACTATGTACACGACAGAAAATACCTAGGAAGAGGCATGATTTTCCTTTTCAAATACCTAATAGACTCCTCCTCTTGTTCAAGGGGACCATCTGCTCATCAAAAATGGTTTATACTTGCTTCTGCTTCTTGAAGATGGCTCCTTACTGCCATTTAACCTCAGAAAACTTTTTGAGCTTTTTCTCCTTGATAATTCCTCTTGACTTTTTCATATCACTGAAGTTAACAATCTTGCCCATAAAGCTATTGAGGATGCAAAAACATCTGTGAACCATGCCCTGAAGTTAAATACTTCCCAGATCAGAATTAGTCATGACTGTTTTGTCTTATTGGGATATTTGTCTAAGGAAAAAAAAAAAAAAAAAAATCCTGAGTCCTTAAACAGAGAATGAATTTCTAAGTGACTGAAATGACACTTTCAGATTATTAAATTTGTCTATAATAAAATATGAAAATAATTAAATCTTGCCTTCAGAAGACACTAACTTGTGTGGTATATTGTTCCTAATAGGCTCTGAAATAACTTGACAAAGATCTTGCAAGACACATTGTAAAATAAGGATGGGATAAAAGTCATTCCACCTGCTGTGGAATGTACTGCTTTACAAAACCTAACCTTGTTGGCCTGACTCCAATTCACAAAAAAGTAATTTAGGACAGAAAGTTGAAAACAATACTGAGGTAGAGTACTCCCTTCTTATTCTTGGAAGCAGCAGTATGGATAACTGCAAAAAAAAAATATTAAATTGGATCAAAACCATTTAATTGATAATTAATGATTAATCTTTATAACTAAGATTCAAAACTGGCCATTTTCTGGAGTTGTTAAAAAATAAGAAAAAAAGTTCTCAAGGTATTATGATAGAGATAAATTATAGAAATCAAAACCTATTTATACAACATATATTTTAATTTGATTGCATTGCAATTTGTTCAGTTGTGGTAGTTTCTGATGTGACAATAAATGCCAATTTAAATTTTCCATTATCTTTTCCCATAAATGCTGTAGTGTATTGGTTTGGATTTTGACTATCAGAAGCTTTCTTGCACAAGGCTGCACACGTCCATGTGTTTGGAAATTTGCTTATGTATTCACCGCCAAGCAGGGTTTTTCTTCTTCAGTAGTGATCAGATATTAGTTTGACTGTGTGTGGAAATGTGCAGTAAATCAGTGATGAAGTTTTCCATATGTTTTGCATAAAATCCAAAAATGGGTATCTAATGTAAGCCAGAACGGCAGAAAACAAATTCTGCTGTCATACACTTAAAAAGGCCTTAGCAGAGTTATGAAATAAATAAATAGCATTGATATTAACAAAATTAATTGCTAAAACTGTTTTAGTTAAAGGAATCTTTTATTTGGCTAATGAATTTCTTGAAGTATTATCTTGCTACACTTTATCATGTAACATATTTGCTCCAGGAGTTAGAAGCTGCAGATTATATGATTCAGTCTGTGGGTCAGCAGATACCCAAAGATGCTGCACTTAAATCTAATTCCCTTACTTTTTGTATGTGATCCAAGTCATGGAGTAGAAGCTCAGATAAGTGTTTCCAAACGTTAGATGTTAAATCTCTAAGGGGAGTTCATTCTCTGAACTATGTCATGCTGGTTTAAATATATTGATTCTGTTACTGTAGGACAGAACTGACCTATTTTCTTCATTGTCTCTCTGTTCATTTCTTTATTTATCTTTATAAAAAGAGATCTTTGTATAAATAGATCTCTTGATGCTATACAGTGTCTACATCAATTAGACAGTGTTGTATAAGTGATTACAGATTAAAACTATAGCTCACATAGGAACTTACTGGGCATCTTTTGGACAGATTGGCTTTTAAAAGCCACTTAATTAGACAGAATCTGAAAAAAATATGCTGATCTAGAACACACAGACATCTATGATATTTCATACAATATAACTTGCAGCACATTTCAGTATCTTGATAGGCTAAATTTCATGCCATTCATCAGTACAGATTGCTTTTCCTTAAACTAAAAAAGTCATATGTAAAAGTTACCAGACATCTCTGTCTTCTGACTGAATAAAGAAATTAGAGTAGCTGAAGAGACTTATTATTAGTCATTTAGATAAAATTTCTGAGATGGGATGATGTTAGCTCATTTTTTTTAAAAAAAACAATTTTGTATTTTATAAATTACTACAAAATAATTGATTTCAAAATGAGATAAATTAACAAAATAAAGCTGCAAAGCAATACAGTATATTCTTAACCTTAAGTAGATTTATATTCCAAACCCAACTGAAAGAAACAATTTATAATAAATAGGATATATCATATTTCTCCTGAAAGAATCCATTTTCATGCAATAAACCTGGATATTCCCAAGTGCTTTTATTATTATCATAACATGTTAATTGAATCAGCAAATAATTTTCAATCTGAAAATGATCTTCATGGCAATTACTGATGTTAAATACACAACTTATCTGAAATGTACAGGGTGTATAATTGACCCAGCTAAACCGTACTTAGGATTCTAGTTTATATTCAACTTCTGTCTCTCTGTTCCCTGTAAATGTATTGAACCTGGAAGCAGTGTCTGGTTCAACTTGAGATACCAACCATTAAGTAATGTAATGTGAACTAATAATTGTTCAACTTTACTGTATAATCTGAAATTTGTGAACACAGACTAAAACATTTTTTTTTTTTGACAATTAGTGATGTAAAACTGTGAGTTTCACAGATGTTTACCAGAAGTAAACCTTAGTCTCAAAATCAATTAATGTCCATTTCACATGATTTAAGTGATTGACCACCTGTGATTCATCTGTTTTCCCACAGACATTGAGAGGAAGTGACCTACTCTCATCCCACACTGCAGTACGGAATCTCTGCTTCTTCTTTCTGTAAGATCTGCTGTTCCTTCCATTCTATCTCTCTGGCTCTCTTGTAAGTCACCTTTGGCTGTGTAAACTTTTTGATAAGCAGCTTTTAGAACCAGAAAGATTGCTAATTGTGATATAAAAATAGGGTTTACATTACCTCTGTAACATAATAACTACTAGTAGTAATATTCTAAAGTGTTTCTAGTTGTTCCAGCTCTCCATGTTCAGACTCGATTCCACATACCAATCCAGTACCAACAGTCCCTGCATGTATGTTTTAACTTCCAAACATACCAATTATTTTTTTTCAGAGTTTGAAACAGACAAATTATCTTTAAAAGTGTGAAAGAATGGAGTGTTTTGGTATTTCTGCTTATTTCTTTTGTGGAAGTTTGTGTTTGTTTCGCTGCAAGGAATCAAGAAATACTTTGAATTCTGAATGAGTGAGTTACAGGAAGGAAAAGATGGATTATACTCACGAACCCTGTATTGTTAGCCACAGTGATAACTGTAGACATATTTTACTCCTATAAATAGTTCCTCTTTCATCTAACATCTTTAAGTCAGATGGTGCTAAGATCCCTTCTTCCTCACTAAGATTCCTACAATCCGTAGCCAGCAGTATGTTTTATATGCAATGTAATAAAATCCATGAAATGTGCTGTTGCCTTATAGTACAGTAGCATAAAATTATGAAAGGAATAAGTGGTGTAGGGGATGAATAAGAATAGCCAGGTTGGATTTCATTTTCTAAATGAATTCAGCTGGACTGACAGCCCTAGAGGTGCCCTTAAGCAAAGAAATTGTTAGAGAAGGTTAGATTATGCAATAATTGCAGGACAGCATAAAAGTTGAACTGTTTTTCTTTCTTTCTGGTTTTTGAGGAGAACTGAATCAATGTGGCATATTGAGAAAACAGGAAAACAGTGGGCTTCTCACATTTTTTGTCCTGAAAATTAAAACCTCAATAATGTAAAAAAGTCTCTAAATAAATTCTGTAGAATTCCCGGTTTGTATTGCCGAGAGGGCTATTTACTTGTGTTAGGGCTCCATCTACAGTCCTGATGGAGGATATCTTACCATCGATGGCACCTCTCTGCCTCTGGGATTTCACCGGTTCACCATGTTTAACACATCAATTCTGTCCTTTTATTTGAGTCAGCAGGCTTCAAGCTGATTTGCAGCCACAGGTAAAGTATCTGATCTCTACTTCCAGTAAAACAGCAAGTAGAGTTATACTGACTATGCTTTTATATGCCAGTGTTCTCGTAGGGTTGACTTAAATATGAGGAGTTGTTTTACTATCAAAAGGCTAGCAGGCACAGAGAATCTTATAACATTATTTTACTTATGCATTTATCAAGCTCCATTTTAAAAATTGTTGGAATTCCCTCCACACACCTCCCCCTACTATTTCACTTTGACAGGCTCTTGAAGAACATTGTTCTTCAAATGATAAACATCATTCCAGTATTTTCAGTCTAAATAATAGGAGATGGTGAATTGGAAGAAACAGTTAAATATCAAAAAATGGCAATGAAAAGGAGGGCTAAACATGGAACAATATGAAACATTGACATGGTTTACTGGAAGTCTCACATTTGAGCAAATATCCACCTGAAGCTGATAGGACAAAGCTTAGTGGTACAAAGATCAGCCTTGCAGTTGTATGTAAACAGTCAACCTGTAGTAATGAGACTTCAGCTACCACCCACATAACAGTATCTAAGAAATGCATGGAATATTGGGCACTTGCTTGGGCATGGCCAGGCACCTTAAAAAGTTGGAAGAATCCTAAGAACGTTGTTAAAGATTGTGATAACTGTCTAGTGACTAAGATTGAATATCAAACATTCTAATTACAAAAGAGAGACTAATTGAAATACCAGATAAACAGAAAATTATTTATGTAGGGTTTTAAATAGTTATGATCATTTTAATGCAGAGCACACACACCAAAAAAATCCAGTTGACTAAAACATTCTAAAATAAAGCTCACACAAAGTGAATGCTTTCTGTGTGTCCCATTTGCAGAACTCCTCCATGCAATTGCAACACTCTCAGCTGTCTACTGAGTGAAAATTCAAGTTGCTTACTTCCAGTAGCTCAAGAGCAGTAAGCAGTACTACCTTCCTATTTACTTGAGAGTTGTGTACAATAAGAGAATGCACATGTGGTTACTGTGAAAATGATGATGATGGTACCCTCTGGTAACTTATATATCACAACTATTGTTAATGTTCTGTGGATCTGAAACTGGGTCTGTCTATTTCTTGAAAGCTTGTGAGAAGGAAAGGAAAGAAACAAGAACTGCAAAATTAGAACAAGCAGCTCTAGCAGGAAAATATTGTAGAGAGAAGATAGTTGCATGTGGGCATAAAATACGTATCTCTAGTTTCATTTCAGTGCTCCCCACCTAAGTAAGGAACAGGCATCTTATTAAAGAAACTGTCTGGTTAAAAATCAGCAAGACTGAGCTACGGCAAGTTTGCAAATGTGGGAGACAGTTTTTCTTGCAGTCCTTTCACCATTTGCCAGTAGGGGGAAGGGATATTTCTTTACAGTTGTTAGGGAGGCATCAAAAGCACTCATGACTCAAATGGAAAAAAAAAAAAAATTGGTGAAACATAGCAAGTTGAGTAACATAATTCTGAAAGGTTTGTTGAGGCTTTGTTCTATTTTGTTTAGATCATAAATAGATAATATCCATAGCTCTGTGACAGGTTTCTGCTGGTTTTCTAGAGAGTATTTTTAAAATGTATCAGCAAATAGAAGAAAATGTAGAAGACAAGGAAGAGCCTGCTTACAGAGAAGGATAAGGTCTGCAGTCATTTAAAGCAATGGCTTTTTGTCTTGCTTTGTTGTAAATGTCACCATATTTTATAGGCTCACAGAACATAGTTGTAATCTAAATTGTAATTTGATCCATGCAAAATTTTTGATGAACAGGAACTAGGAACAAGTAAGTTTATAAACACAGTAACCCAACAGAATGCATTTACAATATTAATATCTTCTAAAACAAGTACATAATTTTGAGGATAAATTTTCACAGCGAAAGAAAGATGATGCTGTCCAAAACTTGCCAACTATTTGGATGCTCACATAGGCTTAGAGGTTTCAGGCCTCCTATTACAAAAAGTTCATTTGTAGGGGCCAGAACAGCAAAACCACTACATAAGTTGTGTAAAGAAAGGAAACCATTTCAGTGATCAGCAGTGTTTGATTTAGCATTTCGAGAGTCAAAGAGGCTCTTGTGATTGCTCCTGTTTTATTCTCCCTGTGTTTTAAAACCCCTTTCATATTGTGCACAGCTGCTAACACTTACAGTTTGGGGATAGTGTTGACACAGGAACACAAAGGGTTTGAGATATTGCTAGCTTATTACCAGAGTGGGAGGTCAGGTGGAGGACATGTGAGGGTAGGACATTTCCAAAGACAAATTATTGCAAAAGTAACTCATGACTGTAGTTAAAGACTGTTTTCTTATGATCAGGATAGGACAAGGATTCTGCAGGTTCAGGTATTCTGAGGGAAATTTGCCAAACAGTTACAGATCTACCACACTGTGCCTCAGACTTGGACACAATCATGTTACATGCTACTGTTATATTCATATGGCATTTTGATTGCTAATTGCAAATAATTCCATAAAGAGAAACCAATGAACTAGGTTAAAAAAAAAAAGGCCAATAAAAGTCTTTCCTGTTCTAGACCTATAACCTGCTGAAAATTAAAGTAGATTCTTGAAATTTGGGATATATATAAACTTACCAACAAAGTACCTTTTTCAGCTATAACATTAAAAGCTTATTGTTCAAAATGTGAAATATGAAGTATTCTATAGGAGATGAAAACCAGTTGATGATGGCACAGATGGGCATTGGTACACATGTATAAATGTGGTTCATGTGCCAGATCACAGAACAGACAGAAAATTGAACAGAATCTGGCTCCTAAAAGTGTGGGCTTATCTTAATTATGCCACTTAGGCCTCTCCAGCAATGGGTATCTGTAACATCTGACTGGTACTTAATTTTTTGACAAAAATGAGATAACATCATGATTTTTGAACTGCTGGACTGCAGGATCTTTGGCATTTTGTTTATCATGCTGGGATCTGAATGAGGCTCTTGCAGTCGAGACATTTCAGACATTTTCACAAGGCCTACAGAAAACTAAAGAGAAGCTGGCTGTACTTAGGCTCAGGATAAAGACTGAAATTGTTTTAGTAATCTTGTCAAGCTCTCTAGTCTATAGAGAAAGATAAGTTGTTTGAAAAATACTCAGATCAGAAATTTAAGCAAGCCTTGATGGACCATTTTTTGGGTGAAATCATTTCTTGCCAGAGAGAAGAAACCAAGAGTGGTTAGACCACTAACTTAACCATCACTTTTGTAAATACCCTCAAGGGATTTCATACAGTGTTTGGCAGTAAACTGAGAACAATACTAATCTCATGGATAAAGTTCCTAAAAGGGGGGCATGGGGATGGGAATTGGATCATGTAGAAAACATGTAGATATAAATCTTGGTTGTTTCTGCAAAAAGTAAAACATTTGAGTAGGTAAGGACAGTTAGCAGTACTTTCTGTAATGTTTCCAAGCATGATTTTACTATCCTCAGGGAAAGAAAAGCAGGACTTGTTTGAGTGATCCACTAAAATACTGATACATACATGGGAAATAATGACTGAGATACATTTGGTACCAAAACTTTATTTGGAATTGTTCATAGGGAATAGATGATGTGCTAACAAGGATTTGCCTCAGTGTGATTGTATGATGTGCTGACTAGCAAAGACTTTGAAGCAAGAAGCAAAGAAACAGTTTCCATCTGTTCAAAAATGTTGTGCATTCTTTATAACTACACAGGATTAAAGAAAAAAAAAACCCACACCTGATTTCAGCATCTGTTTCTTTTCAAATGGAAACAAATACAGGTTAGTAAGCTTTTGACTGCTGGGATGGTTTTGGCAGGAATTTGTTGCATGTTTGTTTCTTCAAAACTCAGATTAAAAAAAAAAAAAAAAAAGAGGTAATTACATGTCCAAGAGTAAAAGTTTGGTCTTGTGTACACAGAAAAAGAATTTAGATTCCTATCCAAAACATATATTTTTCTGTAAAAGTCAGAAGGGGTGAAAAAACCAAAACAACTCAAACTCAAAACTTTGATGCTAACAAAATTTTGTACAAAATGTCAATATGCTTCAAGTAGCAATGAGCTGCCTGTAACCTCCAGGCTGTTCTTACACTGTGTGATGATCACAGTTTCACCTGATCACCATGACACAGATAAACTCCTTTCTCCTCCAGCTTTATTTCTGTGAAAAATTATACATGCCTTAAACTATTGTTAATATTCTGTTTGTGGTGACTCTAATTTGGTGGTGTAGCATTAAAATTAATAATAATGCTTACTGAAAATTATGAGGTTGGAGTTGAGAAAGTAGTAAAACTTCTATTCTTTTGAGGGTATCTTGCTGATCTTAATCACCATCTAAATTTACACTTTAGCAAGCATGATTGAAATTGGTCTACACTGTCACTATCCAAATGCAAAGCATCCATCTAAAGAGAATGCTTATGGCCTGGACATGTAAAGTGTTTGACTGAACTTTCCTCTTTGCAGAGCATAAAGAGAATGACTGCTGTATAAATGGATTCCAAAAAGTCTCATGAGCAAGGTCAGTCCTCAGCTTCGCCTTTTCTTTCATCTGCTCTCATGACCCATGTCCTTAAAGTGCTAACATGTCAAGTTCAATTAAAGTTCTTTGCAGGTAACTGTTTACTAGGTAAGTTATGTTTGCCCTTAATTGGCTTTTCTTCTCTGCAAGGAAACAAAGCACCCAGAAACTGATAGAGATGAGCAGAATGAACCTGTGTAGCTTTAAAACATCACAGGGGAGGTGGAAAGTGTTATGATGCACAGACTTCAGTCAGAATTAATGCAGTTGCATGTTTGGGCTTGATAATTTTACTTTGAATTTGTATTGATACCATAGCAGAAGAAAAATTATAGCATGCACATGTGCTTACTGCTCTTTTCCAGTCAAATGTATTAAATACAGACATTTAATTGTATTTATCTGTTCTGGTTAAATGTGTACTCAGAAACAAAGGGGAAAAAACACAGGTTTAATATGACCAGAACCATGAGATCTTTGTAGGTACAATGTCAACATTTCCAACCTTGATTATCAGAAGAAAATTTTGCTTATAAAGGTACCTGTTCTGTTTTGTTTCGTGGTTGGTTTTTGGTTGGCTTCACTGTATTAGCCAACATAACTTGCCTAAATGATAGCTGTATGTGTTAGAGTAGGAAGAATACTTAAATTGTGTAAAGATCAAAGATGACATTTATTTACATTGCTGTGAAGTGACAAAGCTTTCACAGTTGTGAAAGCCAGGAAACTTCATAGTGGTCAGGTATATTTCACAAATGGGCTTAGGGAATTCCCACTGCATAAGAGTTTATCAGTGTCTTCCATATGTGATCCATGTTCTTGAGCATCATCTCAAGCATAGTTCACTGTGAATGACAATGGCTCCTATCTCATCTCCTGTACAGAAGAGTCCTATACAGATGCCAATTAATGCCACTCAGGGTATTGTGTCTGACATGTAGTACAGGTATTAGTGTAGAGAGCCTTGTTCACCTGAAATCTGGAGGAGTCACTCTCCATGGATTTTTCTAGTTTAGGCACTACAGTGCCCCACTGGGGCCTAAGTGAGATGGTTAAATAATCTTTTCTAAGTTCGTATCCAAGTTTACCAATTAGTGATTTTTTTGTGCAACAGATGTGATTTGCCTTGTTGCAGTCCATCCAAGTAGACACTTACTCTGTTAAATAGTTGTCTGTCAGTTACTTTTTAACTTGGAATAACTTGATTTTTAAAAGTACAAATGTTTTGCCAAGTAGTAAAGTTTTACAAGAAGACTTCTGGTATAAAATTTGTTAATTTGGGTATAAGTTTTTTTTAAATTATACTGTGTGCTAGCAAGCACTTCTATTGCCACTAAGCAGAAAGAGCTGTCATCGATCAAAAGGGTTTACTGAGGTCTGGCATTATCTGCCTGACAATGTGACATCTTCATTTTGAGTACATTTAATAACATCCCATGATCAACCCAGTGAAGTTGTACTAGACTGTAGCTGCCGTTTTACCTGAAAAAGCCTAGCTAGAAAATACAAAGTGACTTGCCTGAAGCCACACAGCAAGTCTTTAACAAAGCCAGAGTGGGTTTGGATTTATTCTATCTTCTTTTTTTTTTTTTATATAAAATATATTTCTTCTTGCAAATAAGGTAAGACACATAGGGAGCAATTACTATGATTGTATACCCCCGGAAAGAAATAGATTATGCAGTAGTGTACATTAGCATATATGTTTGCACATGCAAGTTAAGATCAGTCATCAATTTCATCTTAAATGAAAATTTTAATAAGTATATGCATTTGAACAACTACACAGCTTTATTGCCTGAACTGTGGCTTTCTCTAAAGATGCATAAATATGCATCTACTTGAAGAATTTCTAATATTGTTATATTAAAATTATTATTATCAATAAAAAAAATATGTGGAATAACAAATTATTTTTCCATATGCAAAAATCTTTAGAACTGTGTGGTCTAAAAATGAGACATTTCCAAATAAAATTGAGCTATGAAGATGAAATTGAGGGAAAAGTCCTTAAGGTGACTTTTAAATGAAAATGAAATGTCTTTTAGTAAGTTTCAGAGGTACAATATTACAGACTAGTAGAATTGTATCTCATTAATTTCAAACATAGATTTTATGTGAGGCTATTTGATTATAATTTGATTATCTGACCCTGTAATTAAAGTTTATTGCCAATTTCAAAGCTTATGTGTAAAATGAACTGGTTTTCTTCAAAGCAATATACAATCCATTGGACTCATTGACTTCAAGTTTTGCATTTAAATCGAAAAGTCTGTTATAACATGACAAACAGGTTCAGTTTTTGATCATTAATCCTGCTAAGCAATATTCATAAATTCAATTTTAAATCAGTTGGAATACTTTTCTTTTATTAGTTTCTGTGTTATTAAATGAGATTGTTTCTGACTAATATATTTCTGGACTCAAACTGTAGCTCCAAGCTGTTATTCAAATCAAATAACATGCCCCTTACTTGTGCCTAGCACTAATAAATGCCAACTTGTGATACATTTGCTGGAGACTGTCACGAATATTAAAGGAGGCAATAATGCCACTAATGTCTCATAAGTAAGCTTATTTTTCTAAAGGGCTAAAATCAGTCATCCTACAGAGGGGGGCAAAGGGGGAAGAACCTTTAAGACTTAAAGCCTAAAGCATTATTTTTACTCAGCTAAACATTATTATTGAGGAGGTAAATGACCAAGAAATTACCACTGGAGAGAATGAAAAATATAACATGTAACTTCTGGTGCCACCCTAAGCAACAGAAATGCATCCACTGGCTAAGCATATGCTGGGTTTAGTAGAATTGCATGTTCATTGGTTTCAAGGCATGTTTTTCTCCCTCTGAGTGTTCGAATTAAAGAAAGGGGGAAAAAAAATCCCTTTTACTGTTATTGTCTACCACCTACTTCAGTTCTCTTGAGATATGACTGGTTGGGCTATTTTGGATAGAACACAAGTTTAACATGTTGACATGAGATTATCTAAATAGGATTAGCTTCTCTAAGTTGTCATCCTACAATGTGGGCAACCTGAGGAGTGCGTTGCGTGGGGCAGGGTATATGAGTGGGACTGTACCATCAATCCTACCTTTGTCCCAGTTGGATACAAGGACAATGGTGATGTTTAGGCACAATGGTTTTTACTTTCTCATGTCTCAGAATTTTCCCCCTTTTCTGTGGGAGGTGGAATATTGATAATGAATGTCTATTCTATGACTTTACACACTTGTTTGTGCAACTTTGAGCTACATATTCATCCCTTTCTTTCTCTACTTTTCCCCCAAATGTTTAAAATGTGAAGAGGTTGTTTTGTTTTATATTTTGTGGTGTGAGTTTTCCCACTTTGTCAAAAGTTCTTTTCCAAACCTTATGACTCTCTTGAAGTTTATTAGTGTCAGTATCACAGAATGTACCAAAATAAATGATAACAACTATTTTTTTTAGAATTACGATTACTTACATGAAAAGTGTTTTTAATTGGAAAGGATGAACAGGCTCAGATGAAATCTGCTGGTTTATGATTGGCTTTAGTTTTTACAGACTCTTCTGTGTTACTCAGGATGTGTTCCAGTTTGATTAAGTTTACAAATTGTCTGTGGCCCCTGTGTTACTGTTTCAGAAATGTGTTCTTTCTTTTGGTCATCCCTAAGAATAGTGTAGCCTAGCTGGAATGCCTGTACTGCTCACACATTTTGTTATGGCCTCCAGCCATACCACCTTACCTCAGGCAGTGATCTTGTCAGAGTTCATAAGCTATCAGGTCACATGAGATCAGTTATGAATGGGAAACCGTAAGGAGGCATCACTTTACCCTCTGAGCTAGCAGAGAATCCCACACCTATCACTTTGCTTTTAGATTTTCAGTTTTTCATATAAAACAGAAACTAATCATGACTTCTTCTTGCTAGAGATATTATTGGAATGCGTAGAGCTGAGGCAGAGCTGAAGTCCACAGAACAGATGAACACCACTTGCCTAAGTATAGTTGAGCTGAGAAGTGTGGCAAGACCCATACCTGACGTAGTCAGTTATATTAACAACAGTGACAAAAGCCAATAATAGTGCATCAATTGCCAGGGATTCTCAATAAGCCTTGTAAGAACTCTGGAACAATGAAAGCTTTTGCCTAATTAAAAGATTAAGAATATAGGGCCAGATGTGTTGCCAAGTTGTGGATTTTTTCTGCATGTTTACTGAGATGTGTAGTGATGTGTGCTTTTTAGATCTATAGCAATCAATTAATTTATACAAGCCTGTAACCAGTAACAGGTTTTGGTTTGGCCTTCAATAGCTCCTATCTTCTAGGTTTCCTAGAACAGTAGAAGTTGCTTAGCATATGCTTATTCTTTGGTATGTGCTTAAATACTTCACTGAATAAAACCATGAAAATTAAAACCAATGTTGGTGTTTTCATAAGGTAAGTCCCTCATTAAATTTCAAGCAGATCAGTTAAATTTTAATGGAGCATCAGAAGAGGCCTCCTGTTTGACATTTAATAAAAAATTAATTAGGCTTGGCATGATTGCTTAAACATGGCATAGGTTGCAATTCTGCTTTGAAGTATTGTTAGAATCATTCATGATAGTGGTTATCATAACAACTGGTTATCATATCATAACTGGTTATCTCCCTCAAAGGACCCCTGAAAATAAGTAATTAAGTGTATTTAGAAGATAAGTGTATTTAGAAGATAAATGTCAAATACTTTTCTTATTCATATTTTAGCTCTGGAAATATTTATTTTTCCAATACTGGACTACTAACAAGCTTTTGTTCTTCATAAATATTTTGTGGGTAAGATAGAGATTTTAATGACACAAAAATTAAAGGGTCAGTGAATTCTGCTTGTTGCACACTTCTGTTTGTGAACTTGAATCTCCTGGATTAGGTCTAAAATCTGTCTTTTGTTCATTTGTTTAATTTTTTTTCTTTTTTCTTTCCTTCCAGGAGGCTCAGTCTTACTACACATTAGAATCAATTCTGACTTCACAAAAGCAAGGAATGAGGACTGTATCTCCAAAGGGCTACCTAATATTTGCCTACACAGTGAGTCAGCCTTTTGGTTTTCTCAGTAATTGCTCTGTTACTTACAATTTAAACTAAGATGTTCACACCTTCCATTTCATTAACATTATTAAAGGACCCTGAAGGTTAAGGAGGAAAGTGCAAAATTCTAGCCATACACTAGATGTGAAAATAATGCCTCACCACTCTCCAACACAGTTGGTTCTTTTAAGAATAGGAATTACTTATTTTCGTTTCTAATTTTGAGAGAAGTGTCAGTTGTTTAATTACAAAAGATTTGGGGTTTTGTTGGGTTGGAGTTTTTTTGCAGTGCTTGGCAAAGTTTTGGAACTGTTCACTACTGCAGCTTGATCTTCAGATTGTGATGGCAGCAGGAGAACACATTAGTATGATGTTTTAATACATTTCCATGTTTCTTTCATTTCCTTTTGGCCATACAATTAACAGCATCTTAGTAAAATGAAGAGAGGTTAACAGTGTTTTCTCAAATCCACTCTCCATAGTCTCAGAAAACATCTCTCAGTTAACTTTGAATATGTGATTAATATTTTTGTTTCTAATGGTTACAGCTTCTAAATTGTCTCTTCAAAGAAATGTAGTTTAGGTCATAACATGCACTATTTTTGAAGCGTCAGTAATTATGTAATTATAACTGACAACAGAAGCCTCACAAGCACTTTAACATAACTCATAAAACTGTTTTGAATATGAAATATATGAAATATAGAATCATAGAATCATAAGGTTGGAAGGAGACCTCAAGGATCACCTAGTTCCAACCCCCTGCCACAGGCAGGGACCACCTCCCACTAGCACAGCTTACTCAAGGCCTCATCCAACCTGGCCTTGAACACCTCCAGGGAGGGAGCATCCACAACTATATAAAATAGTTTACTTAAGATTTTAATATAAAAATCTAAAAATCAATTTGATTGTAAAATTTCAGACTTTCTCCCAGAGGAAAACGAGTTTTGGACTTCAGTGGTCTTATTTAGATATCTGTTTAACTGCTTTGTGGTAAAAATGCTGCACATCAATGATTAGATTTTGAAGACAATGGATATCACAGAATACATCCCTCAGTGTCCCTGGCTATGGCAGGGGGTTGGAACTAGATGATCCTTGAGGTCCCTTCCAATCTTACCAGTCTATGATTCTATGCCCTTCCCATAGTGAGGGGCCCAGAAATGAAGACAATACTCGAGGTGTGACCTTACCAGTGCTGAGTACAGAGGGATGATCACCTCCTTGCTCCTGCTGGCCACAGTGCTTCCAATACAAGCCAGAGTGCCAGTGGCGTTCTTGGTCACCCGGGCACATTGCTGACTCATACTGTTAGCAAGAGTATTTACTTCTGTATTGGATGACCAGTGTCCTTCAACACACTTTAAAGAACATTAGGCACTAGAAATTGTCTAGTTTCTTAAACTTGTTTACAAATAAATAGATAGATAAATAAACAAAGAAATATCCCACCCCCACAAACAGCAATGGTAAAGCATAAGAAATTCTTATGCTGACAGTTTTTCTTCTAGTGTACAAATAGTGGGGTTTGTTACATTTTACTCTGAAACAATGAAAAATTTGCAACTGCATGAGATTTTACTCTGATTTCCCTAGAAACAACACATTACTAATTCGTTTCCAACAACTGGACTAGATTAGTACAGTAACTTATTTTATTGAACACTGTAATTTCCTATTGTGGAATTAATATTTATCTCATACTTTTAAAAGATGTATTACAATATTTAAGTAAAATTTTTATTGTAACAAATGGATTATACAATAAATTACAACAAATCTTCAGATAAATTTCCTTTTTACTAAATATTCTGTTGTAATTATTTTTGTATTTAGTTCATACCCCTTGGACTGTTCATTAGAGTTTGGAGAGCTTAGACCACGGAAAATGTATCTGTAATGTATCTTTCATGTAAGTAACTTACAGAGGGATTATGTATTTTCCATCAAGCTTCAGTTATTCTTAAACTGGCAGAGGGAAGATTTAGACTAGATGTCAGGAGGAAGTTCTTTACAGTGAGGGTGCTGAGGCACTGGAACAGGTTGCCCAGGGAGGTTGTGGCTGCTCCCTCCCTGGAGGTGTTCAAGGCCAGGTTGGACGAGGCCTTGAGTGCCCTGTACTAGTGGGAGGTGTCCCTGCCTATGGCAGGGAGTTGGAACTAGATGATCCTTGAGGTCCCTTCCAGCCTTTCCATTCTATGATTCTATGTCAGCTCTTGAATTCATCTGCCGAAGTTTACTCTCACAGTTAAAGTTAAGCACAATATCTGCAGGAATCAGCTCAGTGTGCACAGAACACTGCAAAGCTGGTCTCTTTGAAATATGTCTAAATAGATACTCAGATCAGATTTACAACATAAATCAGAAATGCTTTCCACATTTTACAGTGTACTTCCTATGACAAGAATATGTCCTTTCAGAGATAATTATTTTTCAAAGATTTAAAATCTTCAACCTGATGGCAAAAGAATGTTAGCTGAATTGTCACATAATGCTGTTGGTTGTTCACACTCAAATTTAGAATAATTAAAACAAATAAAAGGGAGGAGGAGTGGAGGAAAGAGATACATTTACCACATGGTTTATCCACTAAAAAAATTTCAACTTGTAAGCCCAAATTAATTCATGATGTTAGTGCCATTACAGCACAGGTGACTTTATCCCCATTGCTTTTCTTCCATGGAAGTTGCTGTCAAAGCTTCCGAGTCACCCTGGTTAATTCATTCCATGTGACAAAAGTAATTATCCTAAGTTCCACGCTGACTGCAACGATGTGAAACTTTGGAATCTCCACAGGTATGATGTCAGAAGGGAGTCATTAATGTAAGAGTGGCTTATATGGAGGCCTGAAGGCCCATGCCAATTAATCACGTTCCCACATGAAAGGTATTGATTCAATCATTCTGATGGCAGGCCTATCAGAAATGGAATTGTCCACTGAAAGGACAAATGTGTAAATGGACATCCCTGCAAAAGGCAGCAATCTTTCAAAGCAACATTTTACATTGTTCAGATCATTCTGCTTGTTTTCCTCCTCCTCGTGCCCCCAGCCCGAGTCTGTTATTGATATAAAGGTTGAAGCTCAGGCAGCTTAACTGTTATGTGGAATGACCTTTACTTTTAATATTAATATATTATTGTAAAGTCTATGAGACTCATAAATGCAATTTTAGAATTCATATGAAATGCCATGTGCTGAACCTATTGCAACTTTTCCTCTAGTCCTGTGGCAGGTTGCAAACTATGTGAATTAATATGCATCATATTCTTTCCCCTTTATTTACTTAGAGAGGTTTGCTGAGCAACTTTATCAAGAGTAACATTATCAAGAGCTTTCCTGCAAGCTTCTTTATCATATTCACATCCGTGTCTGCTCGACACTTGTCACTGTCAATCAAATCGCAATAATACGCAGATGATTTGCTCATTTGGTTTAATAAAATCTCTCTGCTTATTTGCACTGCAGTCATTATGCCACATAATTGCTCTGCCGCCGAGGTGAAAGGCAGCCAGTTGCCTGGGGGATAAGAAGAGACTATTGCTATATGAAGGATTTGTTTCTTTGCCTCTGTCTCTCCCTAGTCACTCATATCCCTAAAATTAATATTGTATTTGAATCCAGTCCTGCTATTCTTATGCAGGCTAACATTGTTATTACTTATTATTTGGATGTGAAGTCATTTATTTTTAGTTTTGATGTCCGAGCTGTCAAGCTAAATTTCATTGTGTACTGCCACACGCAATTTTTAACTGCCATTTAAACTCGATTCAAAATCCAAATTATGAAGAGAACACGTTCAAAGGAATGGGCTGACAGGAAGTATAGCTACAATTTTGATTTCCCAGGAAATCAAAGTATAGATCTTGTTATTGTTCTGCCGTGGAGATATGTGCAGTTTTCATACTTCATAATCTTCTTTGTATTGGCTGGACACCGTGATTCAGAAACACACACAAAAAAAAAAGAGGGGCCTATTTATGCATATGAGCGGCCCTTAGGGTGCAAAAGAAAGGCATTCACTCCCAGAAATAACATAGCACAGAAATGGTTCAACTTACTGTTGTAAATTCTTGAATGATTTGTACTCCATTTTCTGGTATAGTCTACTATGACAGATGGTGGAAGTGAAAATGAGGAATCTATCCATGCAACACAAACCTTCACTCCTTCACTGCACAGTTAATATAGCAGTCACTGCCATGTCGTAATAATCATGATCCCATATTTTGAGGACGATTCCATCTTAGTGGCATACTCATCAGGAGCCTAAAATGCTTGTATTTTTTAATGTATTCCAAACAGCAAATACTTAATGGCTTATCCTAAAGAATATGTAAAACCAGACTAAAATAGTCTGTGAGAGAATGCTTCTACATTCAGCTTCCCACTTTCTGTTCTAAGTTCTGCATTGAGCTTAACTGAGACTCTGTTGGTAGGTCAGAGAAGTATTTTCAGGCAGCTGAACTTGAGGACACCTTTTCTATTTGTAGACATTTTATTTGATAATATTTATACACAGAAAGAGAGAATGATTAGTTGTAGTATTAACAGAAGGCTAGGTTCTTCATCTGCCTGAATTCAGAAAGTCTGTATTTAAATAGAAGAGCCCATGAACTCAAACAAGTCCAAAAAAGGACTAATAAGTCACTTCTACCCTTTGTATTGTCCCATTACATTTCATCCAGTCAGTGTGATATTGAACCCAGTAGCTAGATAATACAAATTTATACTGTGAGATTTCTTCAAATTAAAATTCAAGAGATAACCCCTTTCAGTAGTTCAAGTGGTTAATCACTCTCACTATTAAAATATTTACTGAATGGCTTGTTTGGAATCGGTTCTTGTTATGGCTTTCTACACTAGATTAAAAAGATATTTACTTCCCACTATTTTATCTCCATTTTTGCTTGTCTAGTAATTGAGTTCTTTCTCAGTAGCTTTTAGCAAAATTAACATAGTCCTTACCATGACATTTCTCCAGCTTTGTATGGTTTGTATGTTCTTACTACAGGTGAGTAATGACATCAGGTATCTGAGCAGTGTCTGGTATCATGTTAGTCTTTATTCTAGGGAGCAGAGAAACATAGCAGTTGTAATGGCAAGCAATTTTGAGCTTTTTTAGTTTGGTATTTTTTAAAATATAAGCAAGAACTGTATTTTTTTTTCCTTTTTCTTCACTATGTCATTTAGTTTGCATTTCTGTTTGACTTAAGCGTGCCAGCGAAGCAGTTCCAATCACCCTTTGACTGCTTATCTTGATCATTATTTATCTCTGTAAAATGGATCAAACATTTGAATTATCCAAATATGTTGGTAACTTTTATTTCCTAAGGAAAAAATACTTGGTTTGTTATCAACCTAGCACTGGGATATTTTGTACTAAGATAGATTATGATGTAAAACATTCTGAATATGTCCGTCTGTGCAGTGGAGTTGAGCTGGACCATGTGCTGCAGTGTAGCACAGAGATTTCTGAATATGAAATGTTGGGGCATAGGTATCAGGAGCACAATCTGTAAGATTCCACAGTGTTACTTCCTAGGCTGCTTCTACTGCACAAATGATCTTGCATACTGCTTTTCTATATCATGCATAGCAGTGCAGATTTACTTTAACTCAGGACTTCCTGAATAATGAAATGTTCCTCAAAGGAAATGAGTAAGAATATGTTGCTTTCCTTCAGTTAGTAAAACACACATAGATGGAGATCTAGTGAGCAGGGAAGGGAGATGAGAGATTTTTTTCTTTTAAGTTTGAGACTACTCAAGATATTTTCATCGGTCCACATGGCTGGCAGGGTTTACACAGCATTTCTTCCTGTACAGTTCCTTATCTGGTCCTCATCCATCATTTAGCTTTGCTTTCAGATAGTGATCTAACTCAGTTCTTCATTGCAGACCATCCATATAGACACATCATGAAACTGAAAGTCTTATGAAAGTTGCTCGGCTGCACGTGGTCCTGAGCTGAGTGCTCCAAATGACTCTCCTCTGAACAGAAGGGCTGGACCAGACAATCTCCAGAAGGTCCTTCCCACCTCATCCTTTCTGTAATTCAAGGATGTAGAAGTGCCATATCATTTGTAAAAGTTCTTCATATAAGGGATAGAAAGATATAATATTATTTATTGTCATTATTTTGTAAGCAATAATTTAATTATGAGATGAAAATATTAATCTGGATTGAGAGTTGTGAAGACCTTTATTTGGCCTGATTGCTTGATGGGGTCTCTTTTGTTTGTTTCAAGGTGTGGGGTTTTTTCTTCTGCATTGTTGTGGGGTTTTGCATGGTTTTAAGGGAGTTTCATTTGTGAAAAGTACAGATCTACTTAGCTAATTTTAGGCCTGACCCATTCCATGCAACTTTAGTCAATAGAAGCAAATTGAAAGTATTTTCTGCTAATTAAATAGTAGGTAAGTTTTAAACTAGATTTCTAAAGAGACCAGGCACAGAAAATCTCAATACAGGGCTCTAAAGATTGTTTTGAAACAAAAATCTTTACTTCAGATTAATTGCAAAAACACTCAGAGAGGAAGGAAGGAGTTTCTTTTTCCTGTCCTTATGGTGGTTTTTGATCCTAATATTAAAAATATGTTAATTCTAAACACCCTTGTTTTGTCCTGGAGGCTGATTTGGCTTTATGAAATGTAATGACTGGAAGAAATGCCAGCTATTGTATCTTTAATGGTCTTCACACATGGAAGTACAGCTGTTGTGTTACTGTTGTTTTAATGTTGGCTCACTTTCTCCTTTTTGTATGCAATCCATTTGCATGTTCCTTTTTAAGAGTATGCTTACGCAATTTGCAATGGGAAGCAGCAACAGCCCTAAAGAGAAATTGTGGTCTATATTTTTTGTAGAGATATCTTAGCTTCAGATAGATTTTTTTTTTTTTTAAAATAAGTTGATAGAATATTTGTGTATTATGGAAATTATAAATATTAAGAGTTTTTCTAAAAATACAGAGCTTGGCTTGGTGTGCAGCTGCCATAATAGCTTAAATAAGGTACTAGTGTGTTTGGATTATCACTCTATGCATTTGTATAGAGTGACTTGTGGATACACATACACACAGGCTGAGGTTGTCATAAATAACAGGAATTTCCTTCCAGCCCAAATACCCAAAGCCTATATTCAAAACTTTGGTGGGCAGGATTTTCAGAGGTACTGAAAAGAAAAATAAATTTATTTTTACACAGTCTGTACTGAAATAATGAAATTAATTCAATTGTGACAGTAGCTCTTTGCTTGGCTATTGAATAAGTTGACATTTTTCAGCGATGTGCTCTGCTATAAATTGGAACTGATATATAAAATAACACAGAAAATACTGCATCAGGGAACATTCTAGCTGGGATTTTCATAAAAGACAGAAATCTAATATTGTGCCCTGCTATTAATTAACATTAGATTTACTATCTGAAAGAAGGTGTTTAAAAATCTGCAAAATGAGACATGATTATCTTTGTATAGTCTCTTTCACATAATCTTCATTTTCCAAAGGTATTAAGGGATTTGATATTTGCAAAGTGGAAATTATTAAGGATAATTAAGATGAAAGTTTTCTTTGATAGAGGAATTCTCATGATGTTTGGAAATACTCAGTTTAAATCTAATCTCAGTTCACACTCTTGCTTTTTAGAATTAAATGTTATGTAATAAAGGGAAACCACAAACAGCCAAGGCATGTTTTGAAACTGCAGAGATGTAACTTGTGTCCCTTAAAAAAAAAAAGAAGAAAAAGTAAACTTCCCAACCTCTTGTGGGAATTTGGCAGTTATCAAATGGACAGAAGTCAGGACTGAGTGATATGGGAATTACAGTACCTTGAGAAAACAGAAAACTAAATGGCAGGTAGAAATTTACAATAACAAAATTTACAAACAAAAAAAAAAAAAGGTTGCAGGTGGCATAGAAAAGATATCAAAATTCAGCTAAAAAAAAATAAAACAATTGAAATGATGCCAGCAGAGATGTTCTGTTGAAAAATTTTTACCAGCTGTGATGGTTTGGGAGTTACACACACACCCTCCCACACCNGTGAAGTAGACATCACCATTGTTTTCTTTTCTCAGCCTATAATCTAATTCTTTTCATAAAAATATTTCAATTAGCTTCAAACCAGCACACCAGCATAAGTTCCTATATATAAAGTATCTCAGTTGAAATCTTGTTGAAGTTAACAGGAGTCTTGTCAATACTTTTAATTCCTCTGTAATGTCCCTAGAATATTCATTTGACACTATTCAAGAGGTTGTAAATAGTCAGAATTGGGAGGCAGGCTAAAGTTTGTATATCTTGGTAAATATGCAGTAGAAGCTAACAATAACCTTATTTGACTTCAAATTGCTTCTTTCTGAGCGGATGTTTGCTGTTCTGTTCATCTAGGTTCCTTTTTCTGAGGCACTTCAGCCATAACTGAAGTTAGCCAGATCCTGAATTCAACTGGATTTCCAAGATAGTCAGTCATCTGAGTCTGCCCATTCCAAGGGATTTGTTTGCAGTGAAACCAAAAGGTAACTATTTCTCCACACCCTTCAGTTCTGCTTGTGTTTGCTAAAAATGTGAGGACTCTGAGACATAACCAGTTTCTGCATGCCTGTTTCCAGTGGAAGAATGATGCACCACTTCTACTGCTACCCCAAATGCCAGGATGCACAGGCTGTGGGAAAGATGCTGTGCTCTTAGTCTTTTGTATCTCTTTGTGTTCAGTTTAACTTCAAAAAGCATTAAACACAGTAACTGTTTTCTTTACAAACTGTCTATAATATTTTGGTTTAGTTTAAGCCAGAAATATATATATATATAAATAATAGAACCTGGGGGGGAAAAAAAAAAAAAAAGAGGGGTGAGATGGGTGTTTTTGAGGTTTATTCAATTATTTGTTTGCAAATGTTGCTTCTCTGTCCTGAGTTACAAACTCTGCATAGTAGCCTTGGCTGGAGTTTCTGCATAGAGAGATGGAGGGAAGAGAAACAATCCCACTAACTTTTCATTTGGTAGCAGACTGATGTTACCAACCTCACATGTTACACTGCATGGCAGGGCAGCTAGTTGTTGAGATTGGATCACCAAGGGGTTAGATGACAGGATGTTTTGTCATCAGTTAGAAGCATGTGATATAAGGTGCTGCTAAGTGGCATGACATTTAGTTAATGTTTTCATTTCAGCTTGGGGTTTTAGCAGATGATGTGTTCATATTCTGCTTTTTCATTCTTTTTTTCAAACCAGGAGCCCAGTGCTGTTCCATATGGTTGAGAAGTGTTTGGGTTTTTTAGCTGAAGAGAGATAGAGAATTTAAACTTCTGAAGTCTTGTATTTGAGCTGTGAGGTTTAGAATGATAGAAAGGTTTAGGTTGGAAGGGACCTCAAAGATTATCCAGTTCCAACCCCCCACCATAGGCAGGGACACCTCCCACTAGAATAGGTCACTCAAGGCTTCATCCAATCTGGCCTTGAACACCTCCAGGGAGGGAGCATCCACAACCTCCCTGAGTAACCTGTTCCTGTGTCTCAGCACCCTCACTGTAAAGAACTTCCTCCTAACATCTAGTTTGAATCTCCCCTCTGCCAGTTTAAACCCATTACCC
>WBNM01044359.1:167842-208049 GCA_013399055.1 Ramphastos sulfuratus | reverse complement strand
GCACAGAGGTGAGACTGATTGGTCTGTAGTTCCCAGGGTCATCCTTTTTTTCCCTTCTTGAAGATGGGTGTTATGTTTGCCCTTCTCCAGTCAGCAGGAACTTCACCAATCTGCCATGACCTTTCAAATATGATGGACAGTGGTTTAACAACTTCATCTGCCAGTTCCCTTAGGACCCATGAGTGGATCTCATCATGCCCCATGGACTTGTGCACATTCAGATTCCTTAGGTGCTCACAAACTTGATCTTCAGTTATAGTAGGCAGATCTGCCTGCTCCCAGTCCTTACTTTTCCCTCTGGAACTTGGACATTTTGGTTGGAACACTTGCTGTTGAAGACTGAGGCAAAAAAGTCATTAATCACCCCAGCCTTATCCATATCCTTTGTCACTAGCTCTCTGTTTCCCTTCTGGGAGGGTCCCACATTCTCCCTAGTCCTCGTTTTCTCACTAATATACCTGAAGAAGTTTTTCTTGTTGCCCTTAATGTCCCTAGCTAGATTTAATTCTAGCTGCCCTTCAGCTTTCCTAACCTGAGCTCTGGTTGCACAAACAATTTCTTTGTATTTGTCCCAGGTTACCTGTTTAACTCATCTGATGTGATGCTCTTTCTTGTGTGGAGAGGACATTCTGCATCATGTCTTCATGTATCAGATCTAGCTATTCCTTACTGATGTGTTCTGGACTAAAGAACATCTTATTTGGAACCATATTAGTTAAGCTAGACAGACACAATGTTTGGTAGCTTTTCGTAGCTGTTTCCACTGAATGTGATAGCTTCCTTTGCATACTCACCTTCTCTTCAATCTTTTCATATTCAGTTCTTTGATCAGTCATACAGTAAGTTTTTAAAATATGCACCTTTTTAAAATTACCAACCACTTACATAGCTGCTTAATATGTCACTTCACCAGGAAAGTAATAAGAAGATGAAAGGAAGAAAGTGACTTTTGTGTAGAAATCTGTCTCAAGGTGTGAGTGGAGAAAAAAAAATAGTCCTGCTTTATTATGTCTTATTATCTCTGAAATTATGTAGGTATTTTTCAGTCAACAAATTAATTTTCAGATGGAAAATCACAGTTATGAATTGGTTTTGGTCTGACTTCCACTCATCATATCATACCAGTACAGTAAAAACTGGGGTTGATAATGATATTGTGGAAACTGCTGATCAAAGGTTGTTTACATGAACTATGTTCACTGATTTGCCAGAGTTGTCTCATACAGATGCACTTTAATGCACTTTAATGACTATTCTCTGCAAAACTGATTTTCCAAACAGATTCTTTAATCTGATTACTCTGTAATCTTAAGTTATTCCTGAAAGTGAGTACACACATATTTGTTGAAAGTATGTTTTACATTATGATGATTAAAAGTATTCCATGAAAATAAGGCATAAAAAAAGCCTTACTCATAAGGAAATAGTAATTACATCTGTAAGTCTAATTAACACCTTATCAAAAAAAAAAAAAAAAAAAAAAGGTCAAAGAATGGCTGTAAAAAGATGGAAATTGAGGAATTTAAGTTCATTGGTGGACATATGTAGATAAGAAGTAAATATATACTGTTATCCTGATAATGTCTGTGATGATCTGTAGTTTTTACATTAATTTTACATGTTAGTATTTACAAGGCAGAGAGTTAATATGATTTTGATACACATGGAACATATTTTCAGAACATGTAACAAATTAAGTACCTTTCAATGACTCATCTTTTATGAGATATTTTGCCCTACAAGTAAGTATTCCCATATGAAGAAAAACTGCAGTTGGGCTCTAAGACCTCTTTAATGGGATTTAGTCTGACATTATAAGCCTTTAGTCAGATTCAAGTATCCCACTTTTATTTTAATTTCTTTTAAACTTTATTTATGTTGTTGTTAAAATAGTCCTTCCTCTCCTGAAAATTTGGAACGACTTCCAAAATTGTACAGGGCAGAATCAAAATGTATTTTAGAAATGTATTTTTTATCATTCAAATAAGAACTACTAGGTAAATACAAAAGGAATAAAAACAAAAGTACTGTAAGTCAGTTTTATAAATTTCATCATTCTGAATTCTGCACAGTTGGACTCAAAATAACTAAGGCTTCTAGCTCACAAATTAAGGAGTCTGAAATAGATTAACATTTAAATGTTTAATGTATTTTTTTTCTCTACCATGTGAGGTATTTTGAAAAAAAAAGCAGAGTCTGAAGGTTATCACATGATCTTTAATTAGCTATTGATGGCTTCTGCTATCCAGAAGCCATTAATACAACCAGTCTCTCACAGTGTTAAATACATTGACAGTCAAGCAAATATATATATGAAGTGAGTCTAGGTAGATAGGAGGCTTGATATGGGAAACAAATAAATTCAGTATTTCTGCCTCTCTATTAAAATAGTGAGTTTGCTGCTGACTGAGCAGAGACCAACATAAGATCCTGTGATTCTACCCTAAGAGCTAAATAACAATTACAGTTTTTGATGATGCAGTTAGTGCTGTTTCATCATATTTCTTCCTCAGGGAAAATAGATATGCAGTCAAAAGCATTATGTTGATGCATCTATAGCTACATCCATTCTAGCAATTTAACTGTAAGAAAAACATTGGTGTGGGGGAGAAAAGTACAGGATCTTTAACTAATAGTACTGTATGGCCCTGTAGGCCTGTATGGGATCTGGCATTTGGGGTAGTAAGTTTTGAGGAGGCTTTCCCAAGTAAAATACCATTGTGGCATATGGCTCATACTACCTTGCAAGAAAGGCCAGATCCATTCAATAGCTCAAGCCTTACCAGAAATATCTGCTCCAGTTTACTCAGATATAGTTTGTACTGCTGTTCTGCAGAACAAGAGAGGCATGACATGATTTATGCCTCCTTATGGACAAATTCTGTTGCTGTGCACTGTGAAATAACCTACTTCTATTCACTGCTTCACATTAAGAATTTAAGAATGTTCCTGTGTGTTTATCAACTTCTCTGTTGTGGTTTACCAAAAGAATATGCCTTTTAATCAGGAATTAGAGAAACAGAGACCAGGATGGAGAAATTTCAAATTATCAGAAAGTGCACTGTTTTCACAAAGGTAAACAACAAACAAACAACCAACCAACCCACTAAACTGACTATTTGACTGTTTTTATTTTTACTTAGATTGCTCTCAGTTGATAGCATGTTCTTCTAGCATAAAAATTACAAAGCAGTTGCATTTGAAATACAGGACACTTCAGGGTCTTGAACATGTTTGCCATTCTGCTTTTTAGCTGTGAAATTAGAAAATACAATCTTTCACCTTTGCATTTATAGGGAGAAAAAGTCATGTTAGTATCGGTAGTTGCTAACTAAGGCAACGCTTTGTCTCGTTACATAGGTTGTTTTTCAAAATCCTTTGATTAGTCTCCCTGTAGAATTACTGGCGACTTGCGTGGGAGGTGAGCACACGTACTTGCTTGCAGCGGGAGCACTAGGTCTGACACGTCTATCGCACAGCATGCGTCGTGTTTCAGCCAAGGTGTGTCATTCACCGCGGTGGATCGCCCATAGCACAGCTGCAGACCACCACCTAGCGGTACCCGCCTTCCCTCAGGCCACTCAAAAACACACTTCCCCCAACTCTCTTTCCTTCAGGTAGTGACCTCAACGCTGCCCCCGCCGCTAGCCGAAGTTCTGGCACACGTGAAGTCAATCAGAGCAACCCTGAGTTTGCATGCAGAGCAACTAGACGTAATTAAAAGCAGTGCGCCTAGCAGGTTTTTCTTTCTTCCACATAGACGCAGGTAGGTGCTTGTAAGTTCAGGGGTTTTATTGTGTGTATATATGGGTTTAGGGTATGAACGTGCTTATTGTGAACTGTTTTGGCCAATGCTTTTTTTCCTATGCTAGCCTAAAAAACATTGTTTTAAATGGAATTCCTTACTCTGTTTATTCTTCTGGGGGAAACAAAGCATCTAAAGGCAGTAAAGAGGTATCTAAAGGTTATATAGATGTGTATTAATATTGTAATGTTTTCTACAGATACTAAGCCATGGGGAAAGAAACCTTTCATGAGGTAAGCGATATACAAAAAACATATTTTTCTCTTGTATCAGTTAAAATACAAAGATTTTAAGTAGAATTGAGATCTGCTGTGACTAAGACGGGACTCTAGTTTACCAGGTGATTTTGGTGGCTTCTGTATTTCATTTCAGTTCTCAGGCCAAAGTTTAGCTATTCTGGTGTTACTGATTTACCAGTGGGTAAACTATGTATTCACTTACCCTTCCTGATGTGTAAAGCTCACCCGAGGCCATCTATTTGGATGGGCTTTGAGGTTCACAAGCATATGAGGCAGTAATTTTTGTTACCCTGCAGTTGTTCAACCAGTATTGCTAAAGTTTATGCATACAGCGTTAAGATTTACTGTCACAGTATTTTTGAAAGCTGTCTTTTCAGATTTCCTCACTTGATTATCCACAGAACACCAGGACCTAAACCAGAGCGCCTTAGTATTTCAGGAAAATATTTCTCATCATTTGAGCACAGAAGTACTATTGTAATTGATGATCTCACATCCGTATTGCAAACAGGTACTGTTTCTGGATTCACACAAATGATGGTGTTGTGGATCTGTACATAAATTACAGGTGCTGCTAGTAAAAAAAATAGAAAAAATGTTTTCCTCATCAGTGGTTCATAGGAAAAAAAAAGGCATTTAAGAAAATGCATCAGACAAAAACTACTTTCTTGTCAAAGTATTACTTTCATAGTTGGCTAAGCAGGAAACTTTGGGGTTTGGAGGATTATCGGTGTTGCATTCAATGGCTTGATACAGTATTTCTTTCTGTCCTTGGTATCAAAACAAAAATTACATTCACATTATGAGTGTGTTTTCCAACACTCTAAACAACACCAAAACATTGTTCAAGCCACAGAATTTTGCAATATGAGATCTATGACATTTGCATAACATGTAAATGAGAATTTAATGACCATCTTTCATTCATTAGCAAGACCAGGACCTAAAACAAGCCAAGAGACTCTGAGGAATGGTTAGGTCTGACAAGCAGAGTGATGAAGGCAACCATGTGAAAAAAGATTACTGGAAACAACCTTCAAAGGAGAGATGGTAGGGAAAGATATGGAGAGGGGGAAAAAAAATACATCAGGAAGGGGGTAAAGAAAGAAAAGGATGTAATACGTGACTGCTACTTCATATGGCAGTGGAAGGCACTAGCGTATGAACCCAAATTTTGGAACACTGAAAAATAAGAAATTGAAATAGGATTTTAGAAACTGAGATGGTGATTTGGCCAGAATAACATCATTAACAGACTGAAGATTTTAAAGTGGCATTTTGATGACAGGAAGATAGAAGGTTACAATAATAGAGACAAAGCGAGAACCTTAGCATGGTATTTTTGCTCATAGCTTAGGAATAAAAAATTCACCCTGTATTCATTGATTTAAAACTTCCTCTGTTTTTCCTTGGCAAAAGCATAGATTTTTTTTTTTGTCATCTTCCAAACCATGACAAATTACTTCAGTTTTGGTGTAGTGTTTTTGGCAATTGTTTTACTGGGCTCAGGAGAAGTCTCATTACAAATAGAAACTAACTCCCGAGTTCTGTTCTTCTGCTCTTCAGCACTTTTTTAGAGCTAAATTTCATATGTATCCATATGTGTATGTTAAATGTAGACTGCCACTGTGTATGTATACCTGCTTAGCTGCAGTATGGAAGATGGTATATATTACTAGCTTAAATAAGGAACAAAGCCAGCTAAACTGTGTTTTATAAAATGTCGATTTGTAAAAGCCTGCTATGAAAAAAAGGTGGCCGAAGCTCATGACTGCTAAAGCCATCACTAGTAAGAGGTTGGAGTTCTTAGCTGCGGAATTATGAGGGCCTGAGCCAACTGTTGAGAGCATACACACTTGACAACTTCTCACGACTCTTCTCTATCCTTGCCTACGGTCCGCGCACCGCTCTCGTATGGAGGGGATTTGGCTCAGAAAGCCTCACAGTCGGCGAGCTTTGTATGCCTTCCTCTCGCCCTGTGCCGGGTTCTTCCCGTGTGACACACGCTGTGCTCACCGAGCTTCCATTCGTGGTACAGGGCGGCACCTCGGCCTCACCGTTCCCCAGGGCGCACTACCTAACAGATGTGATGGATCATACTCGTTCAGCTTTTTCGCCTTCCTGCCTTTTCGCTGGTCTCTTTCAGATCAGCTGGCGGCAGTCCGCTACTTTAACCTCTCCGACTGCGCCGCACAGACGCGGCTCAGCGGACCGCGCCAGCAGTTAACTGCTAGGACAGTAACGAACACGGACAGGGCCAGCGCAGTGCTGGTGACGGCCGAGCCCCCGGCCTGCCTCAGGGCTCGCTAGCGGTTCCGCAGCGGCACCACTCCGCGTCGCCGCTGCCTCATGTCCACCCGTTACCGTGGCCAAGCTGCGCCGGGCCGGCCTACGGCCTCGCCGCACCCCGACAGGTAATGGCCGCCCCTCTCGCGGCGGCGGCCAATGGCTCGGCTCCCCGCTCCTCCTGCCAGCCAATGAAGTGTTCGCTTCTCTAAGCTCTAGCACCAGCCCCAGCGCTTTCTTCCTGCTGAGAGAGTGACAGGTGCGTCACCACTGTTCCATTGGTCTGTTCTCTCCGGGACGGACAGGTGCTAGGACCAGTCCTGGTGCCCAGGGCGGGACCCTCAGCGGCCGCCTGCCCCTTGCCGTGACAGAAGAGGGGTCGGCCTTACTGCATCAGGGAGAGGGCAGTGGCTGTGATAGGCTGCTTTTGTCTCCACCGCCCCGCTCCGCGGAGCCTTCCCGGAAGAACCGGACGGCAATTGGCCAAGTGGAAGGCCGGGTCCGGATGTGCGATACCGAGGGGCGGGCTTTAAATGGGGCAGTGGCGGGGGTAGAGGGGGAGCGGCGGCGGCTGGCGGGCCTGGGCCACGCGTGCAGCGGAGCGGCGGGAGCCTTAGTGCGGGTGAGCGAGCTCGCGCCGGAGCGCAGTGGCTTGACAGCGCCCGCCCCAGCTCTGCCTTCCTGGGCCTGGCGCCGGCGGTGGTCGTGGAGAGACCGTCCCCGCTGCGCGGGAGGGCTAGCGGTGGGTTGCTTGCCTGCACCCCACGGGAGTGTCACCTGTCGCCGGTAGGGGCTGGGCCAGCGCGGCCAGCGCCCCTTTTTTCGTCGCATGAAGAGCTGGCCCCACTGCGCAGGGCGTCTGTCGGCCGGGACAGTCGTGTCCCTTACGGGGGGACCAGACCGGCACGGCCCGCCGTGTGAGGCATAGAGCGGCCTCTTCACTCCAGGCATCTCTTGACGGGGTAGAGTACCGGGGCTCGGGCGGCTGATCGGAGCCTTTCGGCTGCCAGCGGAGCTGGGGCCGGCGGGCCTCCCTCCGCGCCCTTCCAAACGGCGTCCGTCAGCAGTGCCGAGCATAACCGGGGCCTCGGCGTGAAATACCGTCAGGGATTGACAGGGAAGACTTTGCTCCTTTATGGGCTCAGGAGCCCACAGGACTGTTTTGGTTTTTTGTTGTCTTTTGATTTTTGCTTTTGTTTTAATTATTATTTTGTTTTATTCCTATGATCCATCAGTTCTTCAGGTGACAGTACCCACTGAAAACCTAGCTATCTTGTGAAACTTGGAAGGTCATCCCCTTGTGTCTTTTAAACTGTTGGTTGTTGTGTAAGATTGGACTTTGTTCATGTGGATTATGATTTTTTTTTGAGAAGTGTGTTAGAGGATTGAAATCCTAGCAGCAGGTGTTGGTATGGAAGATGCAATGCACTTGTGGAGAAAGAGTTGGTAAACAGGCTTGACTGGTCAGTGTCTGTTCGCTGCCAGCATTGTTTTTACCCACTCCCTTGTTGTCCAGGTTAAGGTGTGGGCTGATGAAGTCTTTGGATCCTAAGAGGATCGGGAATAGGTGTGCTGAGAAGAAGTAAGTTCTGGTAAACTGTCAGTTACAGTTGGGCAAACATGTGACCAGTGTGTACAGTTCTGTAGTGCTGTGCCTAATCAACTGTGTCTATTCTTAGGTGTAGGAATGTTTCGTTTCTCTTTCTATGTAGGCAATAAAATATATTAAAACATTAAAAAATATACCTTCTTGTGTATCATATGCTTGCCTATACTTCCCCCCTGCCTCTGCCGCCCCCTTTTTGAGGAATTGTTTGTTTCAAGAGGACATTTAAATAGCTGCTCTGTTTCAGACAGATAAAAGTTCTTGCCAGATTGGTTTAGTGTTGTATTTAATGGCTCTGCTGATGACAGGGGACAGATATAACACATGACATGACAGTAGGTTTAAATAATAGGGGTAATCTTTAGTGAGAAAGCCTAGTGTAGAGAAGCAGCAGGTGCAAAAGCCAAGTACTTAAAATTTTGGTTGTCATTGTTGATAGCTTTGTTTTTTGAAGTATTTTACAGTGATGATGAAGTACTGCGGAAGTTTATATTTGCCCTGGCTGGTCTGATGTACTGTGTATCTCAGTGTAAGATAAGGTCATGCTTGGCAGCAGGTGGCTTTCTTGGTCTGACTGGGATAGGACCTTAGTAATCAGCACTGTGTAGAAGTTAGAAGGCCTTTTCAAGAAGAAGAGTTTGAAATCCACAAGTTTGTGTTGTGTCTTTCTGGTTTTAATTGCTGTTGTACTAGAAGAAAAACACTGGACAAAAAGATACTTCTGAATAGCCTGTGGGAGGAGGGCTGCTTAGGAGGGTTGTTATCTTCTGTTCTTGAAGTAGTAGAAATTAGTAGAATGTACTACCGAGCAGCTGAGGTTTTTCTTAGATGAGGTACTGTGAATGATGATGGTGTGGAAGGAGACAGAGTAATGATTGTGAGTGAGTTTATTCTCTTTACGTGAAGTGGAGAGAGTGTATTGGGTTCTTCTGCAAAGCCGATGTTTACAGGTCTGTAAGATACCTTTATGATGGGTATCTATAATAGACATCATAGCTGTGTGCAAGATTAAAAGACTGAACTGCCTAGGAATTCCACTTCGTGGTACGAGACGTAGTTCTCCTTTATCTGTTGCTGACCTTCACCATAGTGAGAAGCATGATAAACAGGCAAATTTAAATATAGTTGGAGTTTTAAAAAGTAAAAATAAAAAATATCTTGTGACTAATGTGGGATAGAAGCTTATAAGGTGAAGGCACTGGAGAGCATAAGCAGTTGCAGAAAAGTTTCTTGTACTGATGTTGTACTGGTTCTACATAGCATATATAGCAAGAATATGATTAGAAATAAAGTCTAAAACACCTTAAAAGGCTTTTTAAATTATTCTCTTCTGGCAAGCTAGTACTCAGGTTATGAGTTTTCCACCATAAATAATATTTTATCAGGTGAATGAGGACAGCACTGTGTATGACTTACTGGCAAGCAACTGGATAATCTCTGGAAGTTATTCTGTACTTTAACTGTGAAAATAACATTTTGGGTTTTTTGTTGTTTTGGTTTTGTTTTTTTTTTTTTTTAAAGTGCACTTAATATCCTGTAAATAAGTGTCTGTAATGAAAAGGTTTTCAGCAGAGCAGGAAGTGTCCCAGGATGCATAGCTGCTTTCTGGAATGTGGAGTCAGTGATGGAACTCTATCTAGCACCAGTTATTAAGCTTCTACATCACTTCTCTTTTTCACTGGTAATATGTTAGGCTGGATTCTGTGTACATGCATCGTTCTTTGTTCTGCTCATCTCCTGTATCTTATACTTCTGGTTCTGGAATAATACATTTATGCTACCTAGTCTTAAAAAAACATCAGCCCAAAACAAACAAAGGAAAAAAAAAATCACTTAAACCCAGTAATCATTCTAGAGTCCAGCTAATTTTCTTCCAACCCGTACCTCAGCTACAGCACTTTTCGTCTTACCAAGTGCTCAGGTACTCTCTTTGTGCATCAGTTCTTCCACCATCTGGTTACCCCGAAGTTACCCAAGGAAATGTTTTGTACCTTCTTAGCTTAGTGTTTTGCTGTCTAGCTGGGTTTCATGGAAGAGACAAGGCCTGTGACATAGCCCTCTGGCATGACTCTGCATTCCAGAAGGGGATGAGGAAAAGTGAAAACATCTCTCCCTGCTGTCCCAGGGCATGCCCCAGTGCAGTAGCTGTGTTTTGGCTTTCTGTTTTCAGTGACTCAGGATGATGTGAGGCGCTCTGACTACTGAAGAGGAAAAATATCTAGAGGAGTATGTACTGGAATGTTGAGATGTGTTTTAGGGTGGGGAAATAATTGTCAGCGTTTTTCTGCATGGCGCTTGCATTTTTTTCAATGTTTGCCTTGTCTAGAAGGGTGCCTATGATTTGATTTCAATGTTTCTTTTAAAAATTTACAGTTGCTAGACTGATACTGGATAAACTACCTCTTTTTCCCTTTTCACCAAGATTGGCATTTATTTTAATTTTAGGAAGTGTTTTGTTTTTCTTTGGTTACCATTATCTCTATAATATAATTTTAAAAATTATATTAAAAAAAAAAAAGGTGAACAAGTGGTGCCTAGCATACTGTAGAAGAGATTAGTGTTGACCACACTAGAACCCTGGGCCATTCTCTCTCTCTCTCATCCTACGAACTGGTCAATGCTGTACAAATTTCTGTTAAAGAAATTGATTGAAGTCAATTGCCTCAAAACATTTGTTAATGTTACCATTAATAATGGGGAGGAGCAAGAGGAAGGGAAACTAGGGGAACTGGAGGAAAAAAAAAAAGTAAGAGTGGAGGAAATAAGCTCTGCCAGACAAGAGGTGCCGTAGATGAGAACTCTTGCACAAACAATAACAAGAGTTTAAAAAGGAGCAAAACCCAAGGATGTGTATACTAGATGATACACTGAAACTCCAAATACTGCTGAAGTCCTTGTTGATCTAAATAGGGCTCACGATGAAACCATTAAATAAGCTACAGAAAGAAAACTTGTGTATTTTATGGCTTTGTCTGTTCCTGGTGGTGTTCCAGTGGGGATGAAAACAAAATGACACATCACATATGCAATGGGAGGATCATCTCTTTCACCAGGAATGACAGGTGTTTTCAGACTGGAGTGCTTCAGAAACATACAAAGTCAGCAGGGCGTGTGAGGGACTGCACTTAACTGTGCTGCAGGAGTGAGCTGTTGCAGGACTGAAATGGTGAGCTGATAACTTTTTAACATTTGCATGTGTTGAGGAGCTTTCTTGACTATGCTTGCCAATAGATGGTATTTTTTTTCCAGTTGGCGAGACAAAACACAGAAGTCAGAGTCTAGAATGTCCTTCTAGCAGAAAGAAGACAGAGATTCACAGGCAGAAATTATTTCATAGACAACTATATTTTTGTACTGCAGTCTAATGTCTAATAGAGCTTTGGCAGTTTTAACTGTTGCCAGTCTTACTGTCTACAAGAATTTTTCTTCCAAAGTTAACAGAAATACAAAGCTGACTGCAGAGTTGGATCTGAATCTTGTTTATATGTTGAGTTATATTTATGTGTAGAATGCATATTAACTCTGTGCCTTTTCAAGGTATAAAACAGAGAAGCCTGAAGACACACCAAAACCACTGAGAAGTTTCAGTCCCTTGTTCGGACAACACGTTATGAACCCTTTCTGGAGCATGTCTACAAGTTCTGTGCGCAAGGTTCGTAATGAGTGGATGCTTCAAGATGTTTGCATATGTTGAGGGGTGGCAACAGTACTAGAGAAGACTGTGAGACAAGTGGAGTGCATGTTTTATCCCAAGGATTGTGATCATCTTTAATAGAAGTGAAAGCTTTGAGCGGCATTAACTGAAACATGCCTGTGGATGGAGTCGAATACAGAATTGGCCACTTTCTCGTACCTGAAGCATCTTTAAGTAGGAAAGATGAAACAAACTTGTTCAAATGGTTGAAGCACTTGTTTTGTAGGGCATTGTTTACTGTTAGCCAGGCACTGTATGTGCAGTGAGTACAGACAAAACTGTGTCTTGATAATGCTATTGCTACTTTCGATGATAGCAATGATAAAAGCATGACAGTTGTAGGGTTATTCACTTCTTACGTGTTCAGTGCTTATATAACTTCGTTGATGATGCTTGTGACTTAGATGTCATCACTAGTCCAAGTCTCGAGTGCATTAAAAAACTCTTAGATCATGTCTTAGTCACCACAACTAGCCTAATCAGTAGTCTGCTGCCTGCAGGATTGCCTGGCAATCTATGGAAGGATTTTGAGGTTTGTACATAGTGAATGGTCTCTAGAAGTGACCAATGAAGTAGAAAAAAATAGTTTGCAGTTTGTATTTTTGTGTGTTGTTGGTTTGTTGTTTTTTTTCATTTTTAGTAGAAGGTGATGCAGGCATAAAAAGGTTGCTACAGCAAAACTATTTGAACTTCTATATTACTGTCAAATGGTGACTCTCTTACAGTGTAATGGGCTATATGGTCAGTTCTGAGTGGAATGTTGGTGTCTGAAGCGCAGGCAGGAAGTAAAATAAATGATTTTTTCTGTAAAAGGTTCCTATTCCATCTCACCTTTACTACACTACTTTTAAAGACTCTTTGAAGTCTACACTGTGAGGATGCTTGTCAGTAGAAATGATTTATCTTGATGCAGTGTGTGCTAGAAATAGATTGACTTCTAAGCTGATGTTATGTACTATCTGGTTCCAGTTTCTAAATAAATGTAAGCCTCCTTAAGCATTTGTCCTAATCTGCAGATTTCCTGTCCAGCATTCCTTACTTTTGAGCTTGTAGGCTAAGTCTGATTGAATAAAAGTCTGTTTAAAAACAAACCCTAATGACACAATGCTGCTACCTCCCTGCTCCCAAACAATAGAACACTGAAACCAAAGATAATGTTTCATTGGCCAAACTTGAAATTAGCAAGGTTGTGTTTAAACCTGTGATAAAATATATTTGTTTGCTAAATGTTTATGAAATCCAACCTGTAAACTCATGGTTCTCTTAATCTGGCAGAGACCTGATGCTGAAGAGAAGACTCTGAGTGGAGAGCTGCGAAGCAGTCCTCTGCGAGCTTCTACAAAGAAACAGTTGCCTTCTATTCCAAAGAACGCTGTGCCAATAACCAAACCTGCTTCACCTGCTGCATCATCCCAGTCAACCAATGGAACACATGCTTCTTATGGGCCTTTTTATTTGGAGTATTCCCTCCTTGCAGAATTGTAAGTTTTCATTCTGGATCTTTTTTAGGTTACTGGGCTTAAGAAGTTCAGTGGGAAAACAACATGCGGGGATCTCGTTCTTGCCTGCAATCTCTGCTGTAATCCTTGAAGAAGACAATAAAACCAAAGCTCCACAAAATTCTGGAGCAGCAGTCTCAATCTCTTGAGGTAGAAGGGGAGAGGAAAGTAAGATGAGATTTTGAGGGTTGTGCTGGGATGTGCTTCTGAATTACTGTTATTTGTTGGTTTTGAATTAAACACATTTTGGATTTAGGCATCCTGACTAGTTGTCTTAATGGATTTTTGGTAAAAAATACCAAATTTTTAAAACAATTACTTAAATAAAACAAAATTAAATTAAAAGAAAGCAGCTATCTAGTGAGCCAATGGTTATGAATGTATAGTACTGTCTGATGGAGCTGACTTCATCAGGGAGATGAAGCTTCCTTTAGTTGTTATGTGTAACACTTAAATGCTGGCTGATGTGACTTAATAAACGGGTATTGGGAAGGCTATATTCTTTCCTGTCTTTCAGTGATGTTTAGCAGAAAACTACAAAGGAAAGAGTTAGTGCAATTTAAATAGCTTTCTTTGGACCAGTTGCATGTGATGCACTCCAGTGACTGCTGTGGGAGTATGCAAGTCTCTTACTTGCCTGCACAATTTTCTGCTTACATAAATTTACATAAAATGTTTTGTGCTACAGGGTTGAAGTGACTTCCTCTGTAATAGACATACTGGGTTCTCAACTATGTGGTGCCTTTTGGAATGAAATCTCTAGAGACCTTATGCAACACTCTGTCTCAGTCGTTGTGTCTAACGATTAAACTGAAACTGAGAAGTCTCCAAGCATTTTTTTCTTTTTTTTTTTTTCCCCCCATGGAACTGACCCTGACTTCTTAGTTCAAAAAAAGATCTTTTTCTTCTGCAACATGCAAAAATGTATTGCCATCATAATGTAAGCTCTTCTAATGTAACAGATTGATTCTTAGGGAAATAATAATTAATTTTATGGAAATAGCAAGCAAAGAACTTTTAGTATTTTGCTTTAATTATTTGTGCAAGCATGCGGACTTCAATTTAGTGGACCTCTGCTGAGTAGCTAGAAAACCTATGAAGTGAATAATTTGGCTTATCATTTATAGTGTTCAGCAGAATCTGCACCCCATGCAAGTACAGTTGGTTAAACTTACTAACTTACTTCGCTTGTTGGTTGTAAAAACAGTGCATTTTGCCCTGTTAGTGCTGTTTATCAAATGGTCTCCCCTAAAAGACGAAGGGAATAGTAGAAGCTCTTTTCAGAATGCACTGGTCACTGGTGACTGAAGGTAATGACTGGATTATCATCAGAAGAAGTGACATGGCAAATGAGTGCAAGTTTGGGAAAATTATTTGGTTTGTCTGGTTAATGAGATGCCTGGAATTGCTTGATCCAAGTGTCTAATGTATCCTTCTTCTTGACTGGCCTCTTTATACTGTCTTGTGTTGTTTTGTCAGTTGCCAGTGTAATTTTTTTATTGTGAACCTGCAGCCAAGTCCCATCTAAAACTGAAAAACTACTGGTTAAAAATTGAGCGTTGGTCACTGTTCAGAATTATTGGCAGCTGACTGCAAATATGCCTTCAAAATTACTAACTTGCAATTCTTTTTTTCTTTACTTTGAAGGTAGGGATTAAGTAGAAGAGTGGAAAATTCATTGCTAAGATGCATTAAATGTGGGGAAAGAATTTGTTTCTGCTTCTCTACTTACACTTTTATCAGGAGAAATAATGTTTCCTGTTAGTAACTCTTTCAGTGGTAGGGTAGGAAAACCAAGAGCGAAAGAGTACGATTTCACTGGTTTTCTGCCACGTCCTCCTGCAAGCAGTCTGCCCCTGGGTTGGGCACCATACGCTTGTGTGATGTCTCCTGTTTAAGCTGTTGGTTGTATGTTATGTTCTGGGTTTAGCGTTGTCATCTTGCTGTAATCTAGTTAAGTCGTGGAGCTATTCTCAATACTGATTCTGATTGCAGCACCATGGTTGTAAAGCAGAAGTTGCCAGGTGTTTATGTGCAGCCATCTTACCGATCAGCATTAAGTAAGTTTAAACTTAACTTTTAACATTTCTAAAATATGTATTTTTCCACTTCTAAATTCTTTCACTCAAGCCAACTTTCTCATTTGCAGTGTGGTTTGGTGTGATATTCATAAGACATGGGCTGTACCAGGATGGTGTGTTTAAATTTACTGTCTATATTCCTGACAATTACCCAGATGGAGACTGCCCGGTAAGTGCTTGTGTACCTTGGCATTTTTCTTGTGTTCTGTTATTTGAAGTGCGACTTTTTGTTAAAGCTAATATACCACTTGGCTTCTCATTTCCTTGAGCTAGTTCAGTTCAGTTGACTGAGTTTGTTTGTGATCTCTTGAGTTCCCAACGTCTGTGGAGGAATGGTATTACTGTAATTACTGAGGTTGGTGTGGAGTGAACTTCCTGAGGTTGGATGCATTAGAATATTAATCACCCAGTTCTTTACCTCAACTCTTCATCTGCTATTCCTTGGCAAGTTGATGTTGAAACACAAAGAAATATGCAATTTCTGAGTAGCAGTGTAATGGAACCTAAAAATCCATGCATGTGTACTGTGCTTGCTGTAGTACTGCAGAACTTCTTCCCTGTCCCTTTTCAAAATGACATTAAAAGAAAGAACTAAAAGGACTTGAGGAGAATGCCAGTGAAACAAAGGGAGAAGGAGATAGTATGGTGTTACCTTCCATTTCTGCTTTCTCCTCTTCTCCTTAGGGAGAAGTATCAAAGTTATTACATCAATTAAAAAGTAAAAATTATGTAGCAGTCTGACTCTGCAGAGCAGCAGGCCTTCTTGGCCAGATCCCTTTAAGAGGAGGAGAGGTGTATGTAGCTGCTGTAACTTAGAACAAGTTGCTGTGTCGGGAAGCTGCCTGTGTGGTGTCAAGTTTTGTGTGAAGTTGTTATCCTTAACAGAACTAGTAGGAAACAGTTTCAAAGGTTAGACTAAAATTTTTTTCAGCAGAGGAAACTAGCTGTACAGAAGTGAAGACACTGTGGTGTCACTGCAGAATTAACGTGTACAGAAATACCAGCATTAATTGTAGCTGAAGTATGCGAAAAGGTTTTGGTCAGAAATAGCTAAACCAGAAAAACTCCTTTGATCTGACCTTCTGTGATATTATTACGTATGCTGGCACTAGCGCCTGTGCAGTTAGCTGGATTAGTTTCCTGGTTTGCTGATAAGCATGTGAGAGAGGACAAGACCCTGCATGTAACATGGGTGTGTTGGGCTTCAATTTCACAGTTGGTTGCTTTCTTTCAAAACAGTAGCAATTAGTATTTGTAAGCAACATCTGACTGACCTTCACCCAGCTGTTTTAGCATTAGGATTGAAGCTGTCATAACGACTTCCTTTTCTTCTAATGCAGCGCTTGGTTTTTGATGTACCTGTCTTCCACCCATTAGTAGATCCTTTATCTGGTGAACTGGATGTGAAAAGAGCATTTGCAAAATGGAGGTGAGTAGTAACATATTGGTGTATAAATTGAAAGAAGTTTGTTCCTTTTTTTAATTGTGTTTTGTTCTTTTTAGGCGAAATCATAATCACATATGGCAAGTGCTAATGTATGCTCGCAGAGTCTTCTACAAGATTGATACAAGTAGTCCTCTGAACCCTGAGGCTGCAGTGTTGTAAGTATCTTCAATGTATACACACATGATCTCTTAAGAGATCTTTGCATAGACTTGCAGAAACAAGGTTTGTAAAGTTGTTTATCAGGTCGCGGTCTCTGCCTCCAGAATTGGTTGCGTCAGGAACTAAAGTAGAGTTTTGCCAAGTCTGTGCTTCTAGAACAAACGTATCTCCTTGGAATCACTTCATTTTACTTCTTTCTCCATTGCAGGTATGAAAAAGATATTCAGCTGTTCAAAAGTAAAGTTGTGGACAGTGTCAAACTATGCAGCAGTCATTTATTTGATCAGCCCAAAATAGAGGATCCCTATGCAATAATGTAAGTACCATGAGCAGTTTCACCATGTTTTAGTGTTTCACAAACAGTTTTGGTATAAATTTGGGTATATATTTGAAGCCTTTCTTTGCCTACCTGACTGATAGGTGTGTTGTTTTCCTCTTACAATTATAGCAACATACAATTACACTTTGAATATTCATACCCTTGTTTCCTTTTGTTTACTGTTGAGTGAATATAATCAGATGCTTGTTTCCTTGTCAGTTTTTTCACTGCACAACCAAAATCTCAACACCCGCTATCCCCCAAGCAAACCCCGAATCACCCCATCTCCCTCAAGGAGAGGTACCCATAGAGTAAATGCTGCTTTTGGACTGTCTTGAACTCAGCTTGCATAACTATAGCTTTGGTCATAATTTTTAAATATTTTAAGATTAACTGCATGCATGAAGCAGTCAGCTCTGTGGCGAATATGAGTAGTGTTTCATGTATCACCTGCTGAATTGCCAATTTTCATTGTAAACAAAGACGTAAACTTGACGATTTCTTGTTGAAAAGATCCATAACAGTGTAGATTTAGTTCTTAACTGTGCTTTAGCATTGAAAACTTAGACTTGTTTACTTGAAATTCAGCAAACTAAACTGAGAAAAAATGCTTCTTTCAGTTGTTTATGCTGTAGTTTGCAAAAATGCAAAATAAGAGAGAACTATATTTTCTCCATAGTTTTTCTCCATGGAATCCAGCTATACATGATGAAGCTAGAGAGAAGATGTTGACTCAAAAGGTATGCACAAAGTCCAGATACTAACTGCAGTCAGGGTTTATTGCCTGATAAGGGATGGAAGGTTCTCTGTGATGAATGAGCACTAGACAAACCTTTCTCTAGCCCTCCTTTGGATCAGCAGGTGTGCTGAAACGGACTCTTGTCTCCTAATTAAGCGGTCGTGGTGGTGTTCTAAACTTTGGTATCTTAAGCAAATCATTGTTTAGCCAGCTAGAAATTTTCAGTACAATTGCTGTCACACTTGGCAGATGATTTATTTGTTTGTTTGGTAAGGAAGGAAAAGAGCTTTTGCTAACTGCCTGGTAGCTTGTTCTGCACTCATCATGGTTATTACCACTTCTGACTGTCCTTAACTTTTGTTCTCTTCTGCTGAGAGATCCCTCATTACTGAATCAAAGCTTCAGGGCTTTCTTCTCTTTCTGAACTTTTTGAAGCAACACAAGCAGAATACCTTGTTCTCATCTGTAGCGCTACTGATTTCTAATTAGACAACATTGGCTAATTGAAGGGTGCTGAGAGTTCTATCACAAAGTACTCCTATTGGCTTAGCAATAATGTGTTGGTTCATACAGCTTCCACCTGAGAAACACTCTTGGTTTGGGGAGCGGGGTGGATGGTGTTTTTTTTGTTTGATTGGGGGTGTTATTTTAAATTATTTTTTTGCACTTAATGAGCTGGCACATAGCAATTTTGAGTCTGCACTGAGTGACTTGAAAATTCACTTACAGTGCTTAGGGATTCTGAAGTGGTGGCTGGTATCCTTTCTGGACTGGCAAGAAAATGCACTCTGTAGTTGGTGATTGTTGGTGCATTGCACTAGAGCTATGGTGTGGTTTCCTGCTTTTCTTGTAGTTAAAAATTACTTTTTGCCAGCCCAAATTTCTATCTTGATGGCTGCCAGCTTTAGCTTTGTGTTGTTGCATGTCTTGTGACGTGAATGAGGTTTTTTTAACATTGTACAGTATGCGGCCTGTGAACTCAGTGTAGCAATATTCTGAACTGCCAGAGTCTCATCAGGGCCTGAGATGAGGTGGCTTTTCTCCAGCTTGAGAACACACAGAAAAATATTTTGGTCAGGTTCTGAATCCTTATCTTCTTACAAAAACTTGAATATTTTTGACACCTTTTTTTTTTTTTTTTCTCTCTTCCTCCTTCCTTCTATGTCTCATTCTCTAGTTTTTATCAAACTTCCCAAAGAAAAAGAACAAGTTGAGGTACGTGAAATGGAAGGGATATGATGTTGCCTCAGTACTAATAGCAAACAATGAGTTTTTTTCCTTCATCCTTTTTCTTTGGAGATGATGTTTGCTTTCATTGTAACAACATTCTTCAGTAACTGAGATGTGTGTGGTACTTCAGTTGCTGGAGTAGTTTGTTGATAGCAAGGACAGCCCAGCTTCTGTGCCCGTAGGGGTTTATTCCAAAATGTCGGTGTAGCTGAGAATGTTCTCTTGCTTTTCTGTAAAAGGAAGTTTCCTAATCCTGAATCTTGTCTTTTACTTTCTTCTGCAACCCACGATCCTTATTGATTTACCTATATTGTTCCTCTGCCTTGGAAAACAGCTAGGCCATCCCAGCACTGTAGCCCAGGAAAGGCTATGATGTCCCAATTCGCTGCAGGGCACGTGGCTTTGAGGTGATATCCGGAGTGCAGTGTGTGATAGGCAGGTACCACTCTGTCAGGCTCAGGCTCAGGCTGAACAGATCTTCCTGTTTGCTGTCTTGGTTACGCCAATTCTGTCACACAGCATCACCTTCTATATACAATGTGAGGACGGATGGAGTGCAGGTTCAATTTTCTTGCTGATGTAATTTACTTAGCCAGGCAAAGGGCTTCCCATAGCATGACAAAGTCTATTCACTTACGTATCGCTTTCTGGAGCTCGCTGTGCCATTCCAGGTTTGTAGCTGGCATACAGAAGAGCCTATAGCAGTGTGGAGGCAGGTCTACTTCCTGGTATGCAAAAAACCTGCTAGCTCATGTGTTTCTCTGTCCTGCTGGAGTAGGGATCTAATTTACTTACTTACTAAACTACGGATCTACAGATACTCGAAACTGCATCTCTCTCCTTCAGCTTGATGCTTTTTTTTTTGTTATTGTTGTCTTCTGAATTGCAGTAGACAGCTTCAGGTGTTTGTTACATCACGTTTGGTAGAAATAATTACTGGTCGAGCATTTAGTCATGACAAATGCTTATGGGAGGACCATTATTGATTGGACACCTTTTTCTCCATGGTATCATAGCAAAGGTATCAGTTGCTACTTTGCCATGTTAATTTGTATTCAGAAGCTATTAGAAGGTGGAGTACTCCTTCACAGGAGGCCCAGCGTCATAAGGAGGCAAGCAGCAGTTCCAATGCCAGGTTAATGACAGAAATGTTTTGATTTGGATTGACACGTCTTCCTGTAGAACCAAGAAATGTGGCTAACAGCAGTGGTGCTGGGCCACGGCCTTCAAACAGAAGGCACTCCTCAAAGAGTATTTTTTAATCTTGATGGTTGATAGGGTGCAGGGCAGCAGTGTGTGAACCAAGTCATTAAAAGCCTGCTGTAAGGTGAGGGTAGTTCTGCAGATGCCACACACACTCCCAGAAATTAAACCAGTAACCTTTTTACTGTTCCGCTCTGAGGGGGGAGGTATTGCTTATGTGCTTGCATTTGCCAAAAGTAAAATGGTTGGGGAGGGACTTCAGGGGTTTGAGGTATCTCTTAGTTCTGACTTTCACTTTTTTCTACCTAGAAGAAGCCAGAAGATCAGCACTGCAAAAGCACACAAGTCTCTGGCCTGTCATGGGTAAAGCCTGGCTCCGTTCAGCCTTTCAGCAAAGAAGAGAAGACGATGCCTACCTAGCTCTCTTGGACAGTGGCGCACGAAACACTTTCTGTGGGTGGAGGGAATGTAATGGAGGGAGAAACAGCAAAGCAGCAGCTTCCTTCTTGACTACGGATTAGTAAAATCTGAATGGTAGCAGTGACTCCAGTAAACCTGTTCAATGGATTACTGACTCGTAATGTTTTACATATGCATTAGGTTCTAAAGGCTTGCCTGGAGTTGGAAGTCTCTCTTGAACACTGCAGTACTTCTACCTGAAGACTGTCTAGGGTGGGTAACTCCTCAGGGCTCTGAAATGCCTGGAGGTTTTGGGTTGGTTTTTAAGTTTTTATTTTTTCCTCCTCCAGGAATAGCAGTTTTTTAAACAAATCTTAAATTACTGGCAGAAATATTAGCATTGGAAATACGATGCCAGAGGTAAGCTGTGTTCATGTAAACTAATATAGCAGAGTTAAACACTATATTTAATGGTTTTAAATACTTTTTGGTTTCTATTGTAAATATATTAGGATTTGAAATTGTAAATAGACGGTTCATTGACTCCATTTAGCACTTTGCAGAGATAAATCTGGGGATGATGTATGATGTATTATTGATCTGTAAATGGGTATTGTCACTAAAGCACACATTAGTCTGACAGAGTGAAGGCAAAATGTCAGACCTGGTAGACATTTATTACATAAACACTAAAATTAAGGCTGTTAATGGTGGTCTTTTGAGCTAATAAAGTCTTAGAGGATTTTAGGTTCCCTAGGTGTCTAGGGGATTGCTTAGGATAGCTTGGCTAATGTGTGTCGATAGTGACATGTTAAAATAAAAAGAAACCATGGTCTAGCTTCTGTTCCTCTGTCTGTCTCTGTTGTAGACACTTAGCCAAGACTGGCGCCAAGGTGAAAGCACCTGGCTACACGTGTGCTTGCTTGCATGTGTGTTCAGGGCATTAATGGGGTGACAGGAGGTAGTGCACTGGAGAGACTGGATAAATACAGGTCTGTTCCACATGCAGGAAACCTTTCTAAATGTGTGAGCTCAGGACAGGCTTTTACTTTTCACAGGAGTCTTCCTAACGTCCTAGGAAAGCATAATGCCTTATTTGTGCTTAACAGGATTTTCCTATAGAAACCTGTAACGTTCGTTCTTGGCAGCTGGGCTGCTTTTTCTTTGGCTTCTCATACCTGTATTGGGGACATTAATGCAAACCCTACTGCTGAGTAACAAGGAATAGTGACTTGCTAGATACAGAAGTGTGATGTAGTGTTATTTGGGGTTTCTGGAGTGTTCTTGTACATTGTGTTTATCTGACAAGCTAAATCCATCTTTCCCTGTTCCCTCCTAGAGCAACTTTTTAACCCTTAAGCAAACAGATAAAGACTTTGCATATACCATCATATACCAAATGATCGATTTAATGTAGTGTTAAGGACGACTTGAGTAGTTTCTGTGCAGCATTTGAGGTATGAATTAAGTACTTACTCTGTTTTAGGTAATGTTGGAATCTTACTGCATGGTGTTGCTTTAAACCTTTTTTAGCTTCTTTGAGATGCAGGAGCTGCCTGGAGTGTCTAGTGCTGCTGGAATTCCTCTTTAAACAAGAATGCAGAGGACAGGTGAAGAGCAAGGATCCTTTTTAAGGCAGAGAAGGAAATTATTCAAAGGTGCAGTTCTTGGCTCTACTCTATCCTCTTCTAAGCTCCACACATGAAAGTGTCTGTTACAGGACCTAGATTCTTGACTAAATGCTAACAAAGTCTGTTCTATATACTCTGTACCTTAGTATGTGCATTTATACTCAGTGTAATAAAAGAAGGATTACTTAAGAGTGTCCTCTAAAAAAAGCTGTGAGGTTCAAGTAAAGGGAATTCTAGTCATAAGTTACCAAGTGGGTCTTTCTGAACACGGTACTTGCAACTGAGTTGTTGCCTTCAGTGCTTGAACAGGTCTTGCCAACTGGGTGTGAGATAAGGGTCATTGTAAACTCAAGGCTCTTGCCCCGTGAATTAGCACAGCTTATACAAGTACATCTAATGGCTTTAAAATCACTGTGTTGTTGGGTTTTTTTACTGTAAATGGTATTGGAGGCAGTAGTTGGGTGCAGATCTTCCAAAGGGGTGCTCTTGCCAAGGCTGAGTCAATCAGTGGGTGAGATGTCTGTGGCTTGGTATGATTTTGTAGGGCAGTTAACTCAGAGTAACCTGTTTCTACTATCTTCAAAACAGATCTGTCTCCTCTAGCTTAGAACTCAACCAACTTTGTTACGAGATTGCGAAGATCATATGAGGCAGTGGTATTTAAAAATGGATGGAGAAATCTAGAGCAAAAGCGCAGTCTGTGATGGCTCACTGAAGGTTGCTGATGATTTGTTTTCAAGCAATTGCAGAACCATTCCTAGAATAATTCCGTGTATTTCCACTTGCATCTGTATTGCCAGGCACTCCTCAGACAATTTTGTGCTTTGTATCAGTCACTAGAGTAACACCTACAGACTTGGTGTAGGATATTTTGGTCTTTGAGTCTTGAATTACTGGCTGCTGTCAGAAGCACTGTTTCTACAGCAATGTGGGAAGCCAGGACCATCAAGAGAACAGCAGACTAAACATTACTTTCTTGATGGTAGTGACGGCAAAACCTTCAACTCTAATCCTCAATAAACCTGTGCAAAAAATGGATTTGAGATTCTGTGATGGTTTCTCCCTTCTCCCATTCCTACTCCCTTGTAAGGAAGGAGTGGGAGAAGGCTTAGGACTGGCAAGAACTTTGCTCTTGTTTTTAAGTATGTTTTGGAAAAAAACACATTATCTAAACTAAGCCCTGTGCAAAATTCAGGACTGATGTGGTTTCCCTTCTTTGCAAGCAGAGGAACAAATAACTGGGCATGTAGCACATCTGAGCTACAGAGCTCCTCATGTAGTCATCTTTAGGAAACTACTGCCAGTATAAAATAAGGATTTGAAACTTCTTTTCTTAGTCTTTCAAAGCAAAGAACATCATTCTTGCCCTTTATTGCAACCATGGAAACCATCTGGCCCGCCTGTTGGTGGGAGAGCAATCCTGTGGGCAGGGAGGTTTTGAGTCTCCACACTCAGGTGTGGGGCGTTGCCTCAGGTAGCATGTTATAGATGTGTGCTGGCAGTGCCTGCAGCATCTCCTGAACCACGTGCAGCTGTGTGGGCCCTATGCAGCTCTGCAGACAGCTCTGGGCTTTGTCTCCCAGCATGGATGCAGTTACTTCTCCGTAAGATCCTTGAAAAAGAGGTAGAAGACTGTGTCCAGCCCTTGTGGAAAAGAGTGATCTTGATGCTGATGTGGCCCTTTGGAGGGAGGGAGGGGAAGGAGAGTGGGAGGGAGTAGTTGGCAAGCCTTGCTCAGCTTCCCTCTTCTATGAGAAAGCTTGCAGGTAATGCAGGACAGAGCTATTGTGTGGGACTTCAGTTGTTCACTGCTTTCAGTACTTCGACATCCTTGGCAAAGGTGCTCATGTGCATAGACTGGGGTTGAAGAAGGGAACTATTTGAAGACCCCTTGATTCTCAAGAGGTACTTAGGGTTCTTGAGCATGTTTTGCTTTTTTTTCATGCTTGCAGCTTTGCCTACCTGAAGGCAGCACGCTTGGGGAATGGCTTCTCCCTATGTAGCTTGGGCAGGACTCCAGCTGTTGACTCACTCTGGTTAAGATCCTTCCAGTGCTTTCAGATGTCTTTCTTAATACCTCATATTTAATACTGTGTCTGTGTTTGTGTTGTTAGGAAGGGTGTGTGCAGGGAGTAGTTCACATCAAGTCTGCACCTTCCCCAGCACTTGTGTGTCTGTGGAAAAGGCATAGATGTGTGGCACAACAGAGGAACACTGGCAGCAGCCACAGCTAATGTTTGATATTAAAGCAGTCTACTTGTCAGCCACTCTTCTGCTCCCACAACTGCTTGACTGACTAGCTTCATATTTTGAAAATGTTTGTTGTATTGCTCTATTTTATATTTTTTTTCCTTGATTCCTGTGCAGTTGATTTTGCTACTTAAAAGAAGTATTTCATAGTGTTTCTGATTTACATTATAGGACAGACTTGTGACAATATGTACTTGTTCTGTTTCACTGCATTGTCCAAGTTGTGTGCCACTGGCTGTTAGCCATTCTAACACAGAGGGGTTTGGTCAAGCATGACCTTGCTACTGAGCAGCTGGCTGTGACAAGCCGTTTTCTGCTAGGGAGGTGTCTAGGAGACAAGGCATAGCTGAAGTGGGCTGTAAGGTGGGCTGGACTTGTAAAATCCTGACAGAAGCAGTCAGCAGCCCAGATTTCTTTGTCACTTAACCTCAGTCATCTCTCCTTTGCATAGCACTGATGTCTATTAGCCTGCAGGTTTTGGCATCTGGCAGGGTATGAGGAATTGCAAGTACCTTTTGAGTTGTCAAATGCCTGTTGTGAGTTAGCAATAGGAAACAGAAATTGGAAACTGATTTGAAAGCTGAGCTTGTACTGTCTGGAAAGTGTGCTGCATGGTTTGAGGGTTCTGTTGTTTTTGTTGTTGTTAGTTTGGGGGGGGGGGGATTGCCTTGTGGTTTTTGTTTGTAGGTTTGGGGGTGTGTGTGTGTATTTTGGTGGGCTGGGTTTTGGTTGTTTTGTTGTGGTTGGTTGGTTGGTTGTGTTTTATGGTGTTTTGGTTTTTTTCACAAGGGTGTAGGAAAAGTTTTCTGAGGGTTCATGGGCCTGGAGTGTAAAGACAAAATACTGAGAAAACAAATTCTGTTCCTGCTGCTATTTCTCTAATGCTTTTCTTGGGAAGGCTGAAATCTAAATGCTTTAGGTGTAGCATTAGAAGAGTTTACTCAAAGGCAGAAAATGGGCCTAGTGCTAACCTGAGCACCATGAGCTGGGCAGGGAGACAGAACTAGAGTCTTTAACTAGTATGTGACAGTTCCTCTGAATATTCAGAATAAATTTGTAATAAATCACTGACTGACAGATTTCCCAAGCCATTTAAGTGAAGGACGTGTGTGAAAGCTTAATCCTTTGTAATCTTGGGACACTCTTTCATCTTGGCTGCAACAGGGTGGGCGCAGGATGCTATGGCTCTACAAAGCAGGAAAGTGCCCAGATCCCCACACTGGTGGCTTGAGGTAAGTATGGGGTAGATTCTGACCTAGTGCCAGGTCGGAGGGGGCTGCTTCTGTTTGGTCTGGTGGTGGTTTTGTTGTATAAAACACAAGTTGGTCAAAACGAGGACAAGTCTAATGATAGGATGCAGACTAGTGAAAGTGATGGTTAGCTGAGTGTGTTTTGTTTATCTTGGAGCTGTTAAAGACATGCAGGCCTGTGAGTAGATTTAGCTCAGAGCAATCCAACCTATGTCAATATTTTGCTGAAAAGGAACTGTAATTTTTTTTCTTCATTTAAAGAATGTGGAATTTTGTTTACTTCAGCATGAATTCTCTCTTCTTCTTTGAGGAGGGAAGAAAACACAAACTCAGTCTTTCTGTAGTCGGATTTGTGTATTAAGAGGCTGTTCCAGGAGCAAGGTAGGTGAATGAGCATGGAACTGATACCGTTGATACTGGATCCTTTCTCCTCAGCTGAGCTCTCATCTTTCCTAGTACAGGTGTATAGGATAAACAAACTAAATATAAATCCCTGACAGTGCTTTGATAAGGGATGNAGCTGAGCTCTCATCTTTCCTAGTACAGGTGTATAGGATAAACAAACTAAATATAACATCCCTTATCAAAGCACTGTCAGGGATTATCTGAATATCATCATTGCAGCTCTGACCGCTGTAAGAATATTGCAGTCAGAGAAACTGTGCTGTAAACAGTGATGTTTGCGAGTTGGACTGGAGGAACAATGGTTGTAGGTCCCTTCCAACTGAACTAAGTCTTGAAGGAAATGTTCTGAAGCTACTACAGCTGTATTTATGTTGTGTTTACTATTTTTTATTCCCTTTTTTTTTGTTCCAGATGTACTGTCATTTCAATTTCTTTTTGGAGTAACAGCTCAAGGCCAGTATTTGAGAGCTGCAGGCTATTTTAAGCTTTGCCCACAGGATGCTTTTTCACCACACAGAAACATGAGATGGTGAGTTTATAAATTCTTTATTGAAAAATACACTTGCAATATTCTCATACAAAGTAACATAACTGGGTGCACGGTAACAAGAACTGACAATTATATAAATATTTTTTACAGGAACATCTACAGTTTCTGAACTTCTGCCTTTTTGTTATGCAGGTAAGAATGAAAGATGTTTTTGTTTTACTTCAGTTTTTACAATGGAATTAAGTATTAAGTTTTCCCATTCAGAGGAGCAGGAATGACTGAAAAGGTAGAGATTGTAACTTTTGCTTCCTTTGTAAAAACTGCAATCTGAGTGTGCTACATTGGACATGAACAGCACCTCTGTCTCCAGCTGTGTTGTGACAAGGAGTGAACTGGTGCTCTGTACTGGTGCTTACTGTGTTCAGTGCTTTCCTAATATTTCTCATATTTTTTCACCACTCTACACCAGTTCCTTATCCTGTTATATAGGAGACACTTCTCCCAGGCAGCCTGATTTAGTCCATTGTAACAGCCCCTGCCAAGCCTTGTCCTTTATAAACAAACCAAAAAGCACAGTATGTGTGAGATGTGGACACCACTGTCCTTCCAATGGGTGAGGTGGCCCTGTCCTGACTCTCAAGAAAACCTTAAAAGCATATGAAATTCCTTGAAAAAAGCTAACATCCCAAGCTTCCTGCATCCATACTGCATACATATCAAGTCAGAATGAATTCTTAATGCCATTTGCTGAAGAGGGAAGCTATGGGAAGTCAATTTGAAAATAAATACAAAAGTCAAATTGCTTTAATACGGAAAAACAGCTCAAGTTGGCCTTTGAAAAAATATATTCACATTTAGAAAGTGCCATTGCAAATATACAGCAAAACTAATCTGCCTTAAAACTGATGCTGCACAGCCCTATCAAAAGTGCCACCCTGGAACATGAGTTCACTTAGAAACATTGCACAGCTAAAACCAATGCATAAACAAAACCCTCTTCCTTTGTACAAGGTGCCCAAACATTAAAGCAAGACAAGGTGGCTGAACCCGTGACATTGGGCACACAAAACATCCTGAATATGAAAGGAATCTGTTCAGACAGCTTCCTTCAGGGCTTAACAAAGACTATTCCTATCTTACTTTCCAAGCAGAACCGGACTCTGCTGAAATTTTCCTGGCAAGTCATTATTGTTGTGGAGGGCATTATTGTGAAAAGCAAGACAGGTTGGAATACAGTTCCCCTGGCACAGCACTGCCCTCTGATGCATGTACAGCTTTCTAGGCCAGAGATGAAAGTGGTGACACACCGCTGCAAATAGTTTGAGGGCACTGGTTAGAGCAAAGGGAGTTAAACACCTGCTACAAGCTAGGAAGGTGGTAGCGGTGCTTTCTCCAAGCACTGGAAAGCTCCTCATCTGCTTTCTGAAGCCAAGGTCTGGAGGTGGATCATTTGCCTTATGATGTGCTTAACCATGGGGTGAGGGTGGGTCACAGGGTTTGAAGGGTGTCCTGCAGTCCTGGTGCTGTGGAGGACGCTCTTCAGGCCCCTTCCTGACAGGTACAAAGGATCAGAAGTGGGAGGAGGAGAGCCTAGGTGAAGACACTTGCAACGGCTTGGTGACTGTGATGAGCGAAGCAGCCTGGCCCTTTGGAGCAGCGGAGTTCTGGAAATACTGGTGGTGAACCCTGGGCCTCAGTGAGAGCCTCTATCATTTGCTACATCCTGTAGTCGTCTTAACAGAGCTGTGTGATTCTCCTGGCAAATTCGCTTAGCCGGTGCTTCAGTGCCATCTTCTAAGAGAATGCCTCGCTTCTTCGTTGGAGTTTCTCCAGTTCTAATCATGCTGTTAATTTCCTTGAGCCTCTGGGGGAGGGGGGTGGAAATTAGAATTATTTCTCATTGTGACTTTTGGTAATGGCACTACAGCAGGATTACATAGCCTTGATTTTTGGACAAAGTGTGTCCTGTGACTGAAAGGTTTGTCTGTCACTGTAACTGGTCTTTCCATAACTGGAGTATGCCAAAGCCTTACTCAAAAGTCAAGGCAGCTGCTTGTGTTGATGTATGTATTGCTGAAAGGCCTTCAGATGTAATTATGACTTATCTCACATCATAGGTGCAACAATTCCTATCTAGAATGAAGATGGTTCTCAGGGAAGATTCCTGCTTTACTCATGGTGACCAGAGGACAGTAGTCAGCCTATGACACATTCACCTAGTAAGTCCTTCCATGCTAAGAGCCATTTGGAGGATTTCTTTACCCCTCCAGGTAGGTAAGAGCATGCATTGTATTTATGTTCTCTTTGCACACCCTCTGTAGCAAGCAGGCTGCTCCCTGAAAGCAAAGCACACCACTGCCATGCCTCCTGTGGCTTTTGTGTGTCCAGACAAAGAGTGACTTCTAAAAGTACACAGGGAGATTGCACACATCATTGCTTTGCAGCTTCTTAGATACCTGCACTGACAGCTTGAAGTGTTCTGTGAGAAAGTACACGCTAGACAGTATAAACAGAAAGGTTGTTGCACAAGTTCTGCAATTAGAGGAGGCAGAAGGAAGGATTACAAATGCAAGTCTTGACTCTCACCTTAGATGGGCTGCTGCTGAAGTAATAGAACATCTTCTCTCGTGGAGAGAGAGCAGGTTCGTTTTTGTGTGGCGAGATGTAGATGGGGTGGTTCTGGGACAGCTGCACTCTGCGTGGGGAGCTGATCCTTATAAATGGGTAGGGTGAGAGCGGAGGAGAGTCAGCCTGCTTGAGAGAAAAGGGAAATCACCCACAAGTTACTGCCTTATCTCAGGTGTTACTGCAGTAAAGCTGGGAGCCATCACCTTAGATCAGTGTTTTTGCACAACTGTCACACCATGCATATCTGAACAGACCCAAGTTTTGTCATGCTATTAGGCCAGATCAGTTGTTTGTTTTTCACTTTTCCAACCCTGTCTGAGACTGGCAGATGCTGCTGCTCAGTGCTGTGCATTTCATAAAGCAACAAACAGACACCAAAAGTACTTTCTATTTTAGTAGCAGAGGATGTCCTCAAGGAGAAATGCTGTTGAGAACGTAATCCTTTGTATTTGCTTACAATGAGGTCGGCTATGAGCTCTTACTGCATGCACAGTAAAAAGCCTGTTTACTAGTGAGAAGTAGCACAGAATGTAACTTACTGCATTTAAAGTGTACTTCAGAGCAAACTCCTTAATCTGCTCGATGTAGGTGTTGTTGTAGAACTGTATGAGGTCCCCTCGTTCCTCCTCCTCCGTGTCACTGTTGGGGCCAGTGAGTCGGGTTGGGGTGGGGGGCGCACTGTTGGGGTGGGGCACAGGCAGAGTGCTGCTGGAGCGCATCACAGGGCTAGAGTCTCGGCTGGCTGCAAGGTGAGAGCAGGCTCTGTGTGAGCTACAGCTGTTCAGTGCACCTCAGTCCCCTAGATGCCAGACTCTTGCTGTCTACAGGAACTGCCTTTAAGACACATCAATGGCTGTGACCGTAGCCGTGGTGTCAGTATTGACCAAGACAGTTTTGTTCCCTTAGTCCCTTACCTTACCAAAAGCAGCACACTGTCAGACAGAGCACACTGCTGAGGCCCTGTGTGAAAACACTTCTGATTCCTGACCTCTGCTTGGATAAACTGCAAGTGGCTCTTCTGTGTGAGCTGAGTTCCATCAGTGTCATCAGAGCTGAAGCTCCCTTTTCTGGCATTTGTGCTATACTTGAACAGCAGCTCTTTTCTGGTGCCAGCTGGCACAGTTTCAGACCAGGAACAACAGTCTTTTTTAGCTTGGTAACATTGGGCTTGGTAACACTTCCTGATGCTTTAATGGGGGAAGCTGCAAAAGTCATATATATTTCTCCTGCTGTCCCTGCTACCTCTCAGTGACAGAAGACATTCATCCCTGCAACTGAGACTGAATACCTTGAAAACTGGTGGCAGGAATATACGGCATCAGTTGTTTGCTTTCCTTTGCAGAAGTTAATTCAAGGAAAATGTGTCAGTTCAAATACCAAGGAAAAGACATGGCAGAGATGTCAGCTATGCTGAAAGAGATGCTGTGGGTGGCTGGCTTGTTCCTGCCTCTGAAGACAGCCAGCTACTGCAGCTCTATGATTGTGGTAAGACAGTATGTGTGAAGATGGGCTAGCACTTATTTCCTCTCCTTACACAAACTCCAAGTGCTCATACCATCCATCATGGTCACCTGGCAAGGCAAGTGCACATGGTGACAGACTCAAAACTGCCAAAGGGTGTAACATTAAGCTCAAGTTACAGCAACTCTTACATGTTATTGACATACTCTTGATGGTGTCCCAAGTTTACTAAAGAAACAACTGCTTAGGGCAGGGCAGCCCAAAATCCAACTCTAGGCACTGTTAGAGAAGTGAAATCAAACCCAAAGGTGAAATTTGAAATCACTCACTCCTTTCTTTGTTCATCTCTTTACTTCTCTCTGTAGGTGAGCTCTGCTGGCTGCTGCTGTCACTGCTGCCAGAGGGGCAGCGGCGTCTCCTGCCCTTGATCAGGACACTCCGGTACACCTACAGGGAAAGCGGAGTCCAGGAAGGGAAGGATGGTGAGATGTGCAGTGAGAGAGGCAGGAAAGTCTTGTTAGAAACTTAATTGGTGTTTAATCAAATGGTTTATCAAGGGGAAAACACAGCCTCCTCTGAGGAGCATTGTCATTTTGGTTTTAAGTAAAGATATTTTCAAATATAGTTTGGCATAAAATGCTTTCAGTGGTGCAGGATTTTGACTATCACTCATGACTTTTGAGAACTGTTCACAGACTGCATTTATTTTCAACTAGATGCTACTTTCCAAGTGACCTATTCCTAAAACAGAACTAAGGCATTTAATTAATAAAGCAGATAGCACATGGTGTAATGCCAACTGTACTCACGTGGCTCTTGGCTTGTGGTTGTGTCCGGTAGCAGCGCATGATGTTCTGAAATGATCGATCCTCCTTAGTGACCTAAGAAGAGATGAACAGAGTTTGTGTGAGTGTTGGAGGGTTACTGTGTATGGTGTTTGGTTGGGTTTGGATTTTGGTTCTTGTAATCTTCGGAATACTAAGTCTTAAAAGAAGTTTTGTGGTTTTGCTTTGTTGAAACCTTACCTTAGCCATTACATAGATAGCACACATCAGCAGCTGATCCAGGTGTCTGTCCATCATGATTTCAGGGCAGTGTACCAAGGAGTACTCAAAACATGTCCAGATCTTCTTCCGCAGCTCATCGGCTATATCTAGCTTGACACAGAGATCTCTCAGACGGACGCTAGCTAGGTGATACACCTGTTGGAATGGAGACTGTGCTCAGAGCCACAGTACCACTCCTTTTCTTACCCAGCAAAGGAGCGGTTCAGACTTGCACACCCTGCAGAACTTGTGCAAATAAGCCAAAAAGAACAACTAAACGTGTGCTTTCTGCTTACATAGATATTCACTGTACTGAGACTGATGCTAGGAAAATACCTGTTTAAAGCTCGCATTCTGAGTTGTCCTGAGGACAGAAAGGGCACTGCACAACCTACAGACACCACTGTATTGAACGAACTAGAGTGCCTCAAAGGTGAATTTCTTTCTTTTTTAAAGAGCCTTAAACTGGACATTTTTTAAGTACAATCTGCTTCACAACTGGTGATGTGATGGCCGTGGTGACAGTTTACTCCTTTGCTAGTGGGAACTTGCCCAAATGTAAGGAAACCCCTCTTCAGGTATGTCTATGTAACTTGAAAATGGAAGAGTCTCTTATGATGAAGTACATACTGTAACAATCAGTGAAGTTTTACCAAGGTCAAACCAAGCAAAGCAAAAATCAGACTGAAAAGTACCTTTCGGAAGAAGAGTGAAAGTGAGCCCATCTTCCGAGGCCTGGTGGGTGGAACAGTGGTGATCTGCTGTGTTTGTCTCTGTTCTCCAGGAGAGATCTGCTGAACAGTTAACTGGCCTGGCAGCTGCAGAGTTCCCCCAGTCATCTGAGTGTTCAGGGTACCAGCAAGAGTCTGGGCACTGAGAGGCTGAATGGGACCAGAAACAGCTTGGGGCTGGGTACCTACATTAACTTGGACTGGGAAGAAAGTTATTCCTCCATTTTCATTGGCAATACCTGTAAGTTAAGAAATTCAAGTGAGAACATCTGAAGTAAGAGCAAGTTAGGGAGGGGTGGACATGGTGTTTGTGGGTGGCTGGGGTTTGGTTTTGTTTACTTGAATTCAGCATATTATATAAAACAAGCATATTATGTGAAATTGTTTCATCAAAAGACTTCTCCTCAGAGTGAGACAAAAAGATACTGAAATGGAACTAACTTTTCCGTGCTAATGCAAGTTCAATCCCGAGCCAGCTGAGGAAGACTGGCTCACTGAAATAGCCAAATTTGAAGAAGTGGATGGGGGCAGCAAAAATATTGTGTGCTGTACTCGTTTCTAAGTTCTGCTCATATGTTCAAGCAGTTCTTGCCAATCTTCAGATGTGCTTTTTCCTTCACTAGCACACTGCTCCTCCCTCTCCACCTTACTATGTGCTAACACTGATGGGATTCTCCAGTGTCTCTTCTCTCACCTTGTACAGGTATGGTGACAGTTTGCCCATTGTTGGCTGTTACGGTGGCAGTTGCGACCGTAACCAGCGTCTGGCCGGGCACTGGTGTTACCGGCATGGCTTCGGGATTCACATTCTGAACTGGCACCGTACTGACCACAGGCTGCTGGGAAACTCGCCCCAGTGTTCCGCTGTCAGAGGGAGTGTCATTATCAGCAAACAGTCTTCTCCTGGTAGGATTGGCTGTAGGAGAATTGTATCTGTCGTACAGGGTAGTTGGAGAGGATGAGAGGCCTGTAGATTAAAAAAGAACAGGATATAATCCCTGATTATGCAAATACGTGACAGAAAGCTGAGCACCCAAAGATTTCAGGCAAAGCTCTTCAGGAAGCTTTTTTCAAGATTCCTTATGTCTGCATTAGTGGCCTGTAGTTTCCTTTAAGAGATGACTTCACCTCAAATTGTACGTGAGCTTCTGAATATAAACAACACAGCGCTATCATTTTATTGTTCCAAAGAAAAAGTTTGAGACCTCATTAAACATCATGAGGCTTCTTTTCTGGTGTAACAAAGCAAACTCTTCAGTGATGCTGATCAAAACACAAGCAGTGTCTGTGTAACTATTACTTAATCTATACATAGCCATCCATCTATGCTGTTCATATACAAAACCTCCTGAAAACACTCTGTCAAACCAGTATTCCGTTCACACTGAAGTAAGGAATGCATTGGTCTTAGATAGAAATACCATTTAGAAAAGTTTTCAATTGGCTGTGCACTTACAGTAAAGCAGCTTCCTTGCTGTATACCGCTTTAACTGGACAGTTCAAGCCATGGTCTCTGATACCTAAGCATGTTGTGTTTAAAGTCTCACCTTTTCCTATTCCTCCAGTTTCAGCACGAACCTCGTTTATCCGTCTTGGTGTCAATGGTGAACCTACAACACTGTTTCCAGCTGATCTCTCAAAATATTGAGGTGGCATTACCTAAAAAGTTAACACTTATGAGAGTGGCTGTAGCACAGATTGACTAAATATCACATTTTTTAAAAAATATGAACAGCAAAACTGTACAGGGAAAAAACTAAATCCAGAAACACTGAAAAGCTTACTGTCAATCTAACTCCAACTCTGCACTACTGCACTACTCTAGAAGATATAGGACTGCCGCATTTTTCTGTGATGACAATTAGAAGTGCACGTTTCTTCTTGTCGAGGAGTCTTTCCAAGTGTGACTGGTCCAAACCTTCCCTGCTTGTCTGTTTTGTTCACTGTTCCACTGTGTTGTGCAAGTACGAGGCAAGAATCCTCTTGGCTGCATGGCTCTGTGTTGGGAGGTATCTATAGAGATGTCCACGAACAGAGCAGAGCACACCACACTGACTGATCTCTCTTTACTGATGCCTTTGTAGAATGAAACTCAAGTTTGGACATGTAAAGCCTCTCCTTCAAGGTCTTACAGCTACCCTCTCCCATCCTGTCTGATTAAGAACATTATGTGAAATATATAAAGCAGTGCTCACTTCTTCACAAGAAGGAATTTTGTTTTCATTTTCTCTGATTCTGTCCCACAGTATGGATTCCTGCTTCCATGCCATGCTTTCCAAGATCTGTTCTTCAATATGATTAAGGTGTTTTACTACTTCCCGACACAGGCCATCCTCTGCTCTGATGAGAACTTCTATGACCTGTGAGGCAGATGATGATGATCAACATCACATACTTGTTTCTTTGTACAGAAAGATATAATTCCTGATTTTCAAGGAGGAACAGACATATTAAAGCTGCATTATGATGACTGAATCCTATCTTGTCTTGCAGCTTTAGCAGAAGACAGGGATTTATCTCTTTCTAAGTAAACATATCAAGCACTGCTGGAGAAGAGCTGCACCGGTAGCAGCTGATAAATGATGACGCTCTGTTCAGCAGCTTAACAGGATGGTGATTTTTAAATGCCTAAGACCCACCCTAGAATGACAGACACTTGGGTAAATACTTTTCCAATAGAGGAAAGGGTGAAGCTGAGAACCAATGGTTCAGGTAAGGTAAGTCATCTCCTTAACAGAGCATGCATGACTTGGTAAGCATTTCTAGCTACCAAACCTTACCTTGTAAAAGTGATAAACTGGAATGTCAAATACTTCAGTGATGAAGGGAAAATTTCCAGGTGGCTTGTATGTGAAGGTAATTATTTCAAGGCAACATGCCAGCAGAGATCTGTGAAATACATCTTGCTCCAGTATTGCCTGCAAGAGAGTTGCGAGTGTTAATGCTTAATTTACAGTACAATTATAGAACAATAAAATGCTTCCTCTTCTGCCTCAACAGCAAGATTATGAAGCTTTCAAAAAGTTATTTTGTAAGAGAGAACAGAACTTTTTCCTCATTAAAAATGTATCCATGTTTGCAAACTATTTCCTGTATGCTTGTTTCCATTGAGGGGTAGTTATGAGTAGCTTGTCAGAGCTTTACCCTTAAAGAGTTTTCTACTCTGCTTTACAAATGGTTTCCTTTGCTGGAGGCCCAACTTCAAAAATTAATCACAATTTAATTAGTTTTCCTTACAGATAAGTCAGCGTCTCTCAGTATCTTCTTTTCTTGCTCGATGACTGACTCCAAGACCTTGTAGTACAGCACCTCGGCACGCTGAAAGTGCTTACTAGCAATATCTGCGGGGATTTCAAATAGAAACAATCATGTGAAATGTGGTAAAAGAGGTATTCTTTGTCTTAAGCTATAGCAATACAATTCAGGAGCTTGGGTGGTTTCCTATGCAGCTGTGGCTACAATGTTTCTGGGACTAAACCAGTTAGGCATCCCTCTTCTATGCTGCATTGACCTGTGCATGGAGAGTTAGTGCTGAACCTAAATTTTGCTGGAAATCATAACCATGTGTAAGAGCAATCCTTAAACAGTGCTATCATATACATATGTCAAGGTTAGAAAAGACACTGAGAAGTGTTCCTGTCTGGATCCAACCTACACAGTGCAACAGAAAACTGACATGATCATGCTGACAAAACCAGAGCAAGGCCCTAGTAAGAAATAAGGTCAGGAGCATCCACCCTATTTTTAATCCATCTTTATGGACTTGCAGACTGTGACAGCTATGTTTGGTGTTTACACAGGCAGGATTTTAAGAGCTGTACTAATTCATACTTGTGTGTCAGGTGAAATTGCTGTAGGGTCTTCAAAGACCGCAGGTACTCAGATTTTTCATTACTGTCACAGAAATCTATGCCATCCATCCCTATTATTGTTCTACTTGAGAAAAAGAGTGTTACTCTTAATTGTGCTTTTAGTTTCACTCCTGCAGAAATGAAAGTATCATCAAATTCCAGTGATTTAAGCTAAGGCTGATCATAAAATTGTATGCAGGACTGAAATTTGCATGCCTTAAGAATATAGGAAAAGACAAAAGTAATAGGAAAAACATTTGTGCTAACCATAACCTATATCACAGTATCACAGTATCGCAAGGTTGGAAGAGACCTCAAAGATCATCAAGTCCAACCCACTACCACAGACCTCAAGACTAGACTATAATTTAAGTTAATTCCAAAAGATCAGTGCACTTACAGGCACCTCCATTCTTTCTGTAAAAGCAAAATGTTTCTCACCTTTGGAAAAGTTACTGAACTCTCCTTCAGCCTGCACGCTCTGGCAGTACACTTCACACATGTCTTTTACCCTGTTTGCAATAGATTGAGAAGGATCTCTGGAACAAGCCCTGAAAAAAGGAACACAACGTTTTTAATGCATTCTTCCTGCTGAGGCAAAAAACGAAGATATACAACTACATCTACAATGTGCTGAAAGCATGGAACTGTAAATCTACAGCAACATCTCCCCATACATACATGTGGCTCTCTGCATGTGTACTGCAGACTGGCCACAGCACAGTGTTCCTGTATACACTTCAGTAAAGATGCACAACTTTTCATGATCAGGGAGAAATATTTAAAGTGCATTCCAGATGATAAAATGGTGTTAAAATATTTTTTACCTGAAGCAACAGTTTATCTATATAGAGAACAGGTTTCATTTTGTCTCTTCTGCACTATGGAGTGATTTGCTAGACTGAGATTTACTCACTATGGAAATAAGCATCATGATCAATTTGTACTAGAAAACCTCAGAACTGTTAGGTTTTAAATGCTGTTATGTTCTTACAGCCATTGCTTCTTAAGTACAGGTGTGTCTACACAAACAAAACAAAGTTCTGAAATCTGAGTGTCTCACTGGATCCTAACTTACTTCAGAGCCTTTCAAGACTGACCCACATTTTAAATGACAATGTTTAGCATTAATGTTTGTTAGTAAAACTAGTTAAAAATAAAATCATTTGGTTAACTGAACATAAAACTTACCTGAGTATCTGCTCCAGGTTTTCACTGGGGGCATTCTTCAGTCCTGCCAGCATTGTATGAAGGCGGCTCAGACTGTATGTTGCTATGGAAACTGGTGTCACATACGGGTTGGTCTCTCTAATATACTTGCGGCCAGTAAGTGGGGTTGTAATCCTAGATGATTTGGACTATAAAGACCAAAAAAAAAAAAAAAAAAAAAATTAAAAAAAAATTACAAAACTGTACACAGATCAAATCTAGATACAGGTCATAACCTAGAAGTGTCAATGTGTAGGATTTTCTGCAGTGCCATAACACATGCCTGGAAAAAATGGCTGGGAGGGAAAGAGCCTGAATGAGTTCCTGTCTCAGCTCACAGCCAGCAATCAAAGACTGGAGAACTGTATCAAATACTACTGTACAAACATGTGAACAGAGTGGATGCGACCTTACACCGAAATGCAGATCTTGTATGTGTGAAACAAACAGCTAGGCCAATTGAACACAAAACCACCGAAATGCCCAGCAGTGTGCTCCTATCCCTTCAGTACCAAAGGTGGATGTAGCTCACAGAAGTACTGAACCAGGGATTCCTTTCAGCAGCTTTAACAGTTACCTGTAAAAATCCTCCTCAATCTAACAGTCAGCATTTCAATTCATTTGCATCAGCCAACACATCAAAATAGTTTAACATTAAACAGGTTAAATACAAAACTCATGTGGTGAGAGAATTAGAAGATGCATAATTACTTAACCAAGAGACATTTTCTTAATTTTTATGGGTACATTACATTTTGCAGTCTTTTCACCATGAGGCCTGGCTTCCAATACTGCTCCCATGTTCCCTACACACTCCCTAGTGTCATTTATTTCTGTCTCCATACCCCATGGCCATTTATTTTAGTCTCCATATGACCAGGAAAGATGGTCTTCTTAGCCCTGCTTGGACTGTTCCAGGGCACAGACAGCACAAAAACACTGCAGCTGTAAGCTGCTGTCTTCCAGCCCACACTATTTCACTGCTACAGGAGTTAGGCACCCACAACTGTGCCAGCAAAACGTACAGGCTGGTTATTCCATTAAATAGGTGATTCCTTGCTTCTGATCTGTTTGCACTAATTCTGCCAACAAGGTTATCTTGATCTTTTATCTCCAGAATGTTGAAAGCCATTAACTATCACTCTGGCAGCAGATCATGGGACTGTAGACTGCTTTACCCTTTTGCTCTCTGTAATCTAATTGTGCTAATACATCTTATATCCTTCTTCATTTGCCTTTCTTGTGGCTTTCCTCCTTTAAGGCGTCTTTTCTATCTCCACAACATTTACTATTCTGTAATCATAGGTATACTTGTTCAAAGCCACTACTTGTTTTTCAAAAGCTACTCTGAAGTCCTGTGAAGACCCTGATCACTTTCTAAGTCTTCACCTCACTGTTCTGTAATGTGTAGTGGTCTTGCTATTCTCCTGTGCCATTTTATTAGTCATATATATGAAAACACATGTGCCATGCTTTTAGGCAAGCAAGGTTAACTCCATTCCCCAGTGATTTCACTGCAACTGTAAACAGACATAGTAACACCTAAAGCACATCTGTAAGAAGGAAACAAAAACAATGTAGAGAGCAGCTTTGCATAAATTAAAAACCCTCTCCATATGGAACAGAGATGTGAGGCAAAGGGAAGTTGGACAGACAGGTTGTGAGGAACCCAACAGTTGCAGGACAACTCAGCACCTGTCAACCAATCACAGAGAACTGTCTGTTCTGCTGTGCTTGAAAAATCTTCACCTACAGATTTTCCTAATTTTTAGCTAATTACCTAAGTATTTTCGCTACTGCATGTAAGAAAAGAAAACCCAATGCTTGGAGAAAATTCTGTCCAAGAAAACTCAAAAGTGAACAACATATGTAATCAATAACAAAACTTGACTCTGCCATGCTGTCTAAACTCCCAAATTACCTTTTAGGCAATTTTTAGGAGCTCTTCACATGACATAAGCTGGTCATTGTTCAAGGATCACCTCCTCCAGGCTCAGGAACAATGCATCCCAGAAAAGAGGAAGGCAGGTAAGAATGCCAAGAGGCCTGCATGGATGAATAGAGAGCTCCTGGATACATTTATATGCAAGAAGAAAGCCTGTAGAGAGTGGAAGCAAGGACAGGTAACCTGGGATGAATACAAAGATACTGTTTGTGAAGGCAGAGATGAGGTTAGGAAAGCTAAAGCGCAGGGACTGCGGCTGGGTAGGGACATTAAGGGGAACAAGAAGAACTTCTTGAAGTGTATTAGTGAGAAGAGGAGGACTAGGGAGAATGTGGGACCCTTCCAGAAGAAAAATGCAGAGCTGCTGACAAAAGATATGGATAAGGCTGAGGTGCTCAGTGACTTCTTTGCCTCAGTCTTCAATGGAAAGGGCTCCAACCACAACATCCAAGTTCCAGAGGGAAAAGTATGGACTGGGAGAAGGCAGATCTGCAAACTTTAGTAGAAGATCACGTTTGTGAGCTCCTAAGAAATCTGAAGGTGCACAAGTCCATGGGGCCTGACGAGATCCACCCACGGGTCCTGAGGGAACTGGCAGATGAAG
>WBNM01044359.1:138412-167525 GCA_013399055.1 Ramphastos sulfuratus | reverse complement strand
CTGCAGTCCTGTGTGCAGTTCTGGAGCCCCCAGCACAGGAAGGACATGGAAGTGTTGAAGTGGGTCCAGAGGAGGGCCACAAAAATGATCAGAGGGCTGGAGCAGCTCTCCTATGAGGACAGGCTGAGAGAGTTGGGGCTCTTCAGCCTGGAGAAGACTTCAAGACGACCTTATAGTAGCCTTCCAGTATCTGAAGGGGGCTACAGGAAGGCTGGGGAGTGATTATTTACAAGGTTTTGCAATGACAGGACAAGGGGGCAATGGGTTTAAACTGGCAGAGGGAAGATTTAGACTGGATGTTAGGAGGAAGTTCTTTACAGTGGGGGTGGTGAGGCACTGGAACAGGCTGCCCAGGGAGGTTGTGGCTGCTCCCTCCCTGGAGGTGTTCAAGGCCAGGTTGGAGGAGGCCTTGAGTGCCCTGTACTAGTGGGAGGTGTCCCTGCCTATGGCAGGGGGTTGGAACTAGATGATCCTTGAGGTCCCTTCCAACCTTACCATTCTACGATTCTATGACATAAACTAACCCAACTTCTCCATATAAAAACAGAAACACAGACCATGTTGTACTCACTCTGTCAAAGTGCTGCTGCAAATTATGCTTCACTTGTACTCTTTCAGCCGTTTCCACTCCTGAAGTTGTATTTAAGCACCTTGTTAAAGTCCCAATTTCTTCATCTGCATCGTCCCCAAGAAATATCCGCTCATCCAGATTTCCTACTGACAGAACATACTCCTCGTATGCCTTGTTGATGGCTTTGCTATAGCAGGAAGGAAAGGACAGACAATTCCTTTAGACAGTGCTTTGTTCCTCTGCTTACTGAATGAACACAGTTCTGACCTGCTAGAGAGCTACTTCAGTACTTCCTTTAACCCTGACTTAAGTATTGGAGCTTCTTTATAGTATCTTAAATGTGACAGTGGCAAGGATGTTCTCCCTCCCTTATACCTGATGGCCTGCAATGTACTGTAGCTACAGAAGGAACGTGACAAAGTGCTGAGAAGTCCTATTTGGCTGGAAATTTTGCAGACTTAGGCAGCATCATATCATCATATACTGTGTACCAATTTCATACCATTTAGAAGAAACTAAGTCCTACTCATAAGCACCTTGAGGTTTATAAAGAAAAAAATACCACCAAACCAAGTTTTTCCCTTCCACTTTCCCCTTACTGTGTGCTCCCACATCTTTTTCTTATGGACACTTCACAATACGTACCAAAAAGCCACCAAAATTTGAGGAAAGATTGAAATACAAGAATAAAAGCAGATATAAAGTTACACCACCATGAAGAATCATCCCTCTCTCAAATATGCCCCAGACCATAAAGTAAAGGAAGTGAAACAGAATGTGATGTATAAACACTAATAAATACACAGGCCAGCTAGCTAGTGCTGCTGCTAAGACACAGACATTAACACAAGTGCAGGTTTGTTACTGGGAGATCTTATGCAAATCAAACCACAAGTACAGTGACTCACAAGCTATCTCCAAAGTTCCCAGGATCTAGAAATCCAGTCAAGTTCTCATCTTTTCCTTTCAGAAGCTGTAAGACAGTTAAGAACAAAGGGTGGACATTTCAGTTCTCAAAAAGGCTTTGAAGATAATGAGTCAGGAGAATTTTCTCTACATAACGAATATATTTACCAACCTTTTTGTCAAAAAGTTTCCGAATATATGGCTTCCAAAAATGTTCCTTGATGCCTTTTGCTTCTAAAACTAATCCATAATGCAATGAACAGAGTGTTTCAATGATGCAGGGAGGATCAGATGAGACTCTGCAATCCTTACTATGAAAGTCTTCAGGTAGACCTACAATTAAGAATACTCTTACTTAATTTTCCAAATCCATATCTGTTTTCTTAATAAAATTACATACTGTGCTATGTAGTCTGTGTAGCGTGAAATTAAAACAGGGAGCTAATTATCTTCTCTGAAAGAATTATTAATTATGTAATACCCACTCGATTTTATAACATATAAAAAATTTGAGTCAGAGGTTTAGAAAAAATTAGATGCTGAGTGATAAAAATTAAAAACATCAGTTCTAACAGAAAAATCAATCCAACACTTGTGAACTGCAACATTTATTCAAATTAACTTGAGATAAGGGTCCCCGGTCACATCTAAACCACTACATAGTAAATGTGAATACTGTGCAGCCTTGAAAATGAATCATGGAAAGAATGACATCAGAAATTCAGTGGAAACTTCTCACCATTCACTTGCATTTGTGGGTATTGAGAAGGAGAAGAGCAGCAATCCAGAAATGAGAAACAATCCATTTGAGCACTGGATCTTTCCAAACTGCTGCCTCACAGGAACTCCCCAGTCTGTGTCCAATACAGGCTGCGCCACTATGCACTCTCTTAATCATATTAAAATGTCATTCACTGCATTTCTTACTTTGAATTTCCTCCAATTTCCATAGTCAATTAAATTCTTCACTCAATACATTATTGTCCAAATTCACTGTTACAAGATACTACATTAACAGAATCCTGTGTAGTCAGATACAGAAAACATTAATTCCCACTTATTTTGAATTAGTATTATTCAACTTATTCCCTACCACACAGATTCACACTAACTTCAGCAGCCTTAGAAGTTCTTGCAGACTTTGGAGACACAGCTTTTTTTTCAACATACCTTTAAAATTAGGATTCAGAAGTTCTTTGCGGTTAGGACACTGCAGAGCATTTCCATAAACAAGATCCAAAGCACATAACAAGAGATGGTAGGAATTGACCAAGTCATCGCTGATCATCGGAAAATTACCTTCAAGATTAGAAAGACATTAAGGCATTAATTAAAATTAGCACAGATTTAAAATTCTTTTAAGCAAGAAACTGTTGATACTTCTATTACAAGCAATAGTGGAGGCTTGGAAACACAGGCTTTGCTGACTGTTATCTGGACAGAATGAAGGTAGTAAACCAGACACAGACTTGGTACAAGACACCAACTAGAGTAGTAAAATACGATGTCAGGAAGAGCAGCAGTTGTGTAGGACTTCAATCACACTGTGCTGTTTTGAACACAAACCTTACCAAACTGTTGACAAGTGTGGCATCACAGACTCCGTTATTCACAGCACTCTGGTTAATCAGTGTATAAATGACCTGAAGCAGCACAAATTGTGTAACACAAATTGCCTCCAGGATGAAAAAAATTCTTCTCTGGCAACAGGAGCACCACTGCCTGGCTGTGTTATGTCTCTCAGCATATTCCCACCCCATCTTCAGAATACGGCTCTAAAAGCATGTAAAGGGGAACAAAGAGGTTCTGACTAGCACTCCCTTTCTCCCCAAGTCTGCATTGATCAAGCATTGCAAAGAACTTCAAATTCTGCTAAGCTAGAGCCAAGCATTCACAAAAAGCAGCACTGCCCCCCTCCTTCCCTTTCCTCCCATTCGACTCACAGTCAGGAGATTGTTTTTCTTTACCAATCCATTTTCTTTACAAAAATTTTGATGTGGACATGTTCATTATAAACAGTAATGAATTTAACTTCAATTCTCTTGCGCTTTACAAGACTTAAAATGTGTGACCTAGTTTCAAATGTAGCTTTATTTCATATACCTCTTCAGTAGTTTCTGTTTATCATCTTCCTGTAGGGAAGAATCGTTGTGAAAGGTGATAGAAGAGCAGAGAGATTACAAAGACAGTATTCAGATTCATTACTCTCTACTGAACTCATTTAGGTTTACAATGTGTTTAGAGAAATGGCCAAAGACAAAAAGAGTCTTGTAAAATAAACTATACCATTAATTAATACTGTAAATCACAATGCCGTGAATTTACACACACAGCATAATCTTGTATCACTCTTTCAATGTTTAGTATAACTCTTCCACTCTATTTTTTTAGGTAAGCTACAAAGCACTCAGACCATTATGAAAACCAAATTTAAATCCTTGAAGAAATCTCTCCTACAGTAATAAATGAAATTCACTTAGAACACAACAAAAAGTATACAGGATTAAATATTTTTTTTCTAAATCATGTTGTCATTTGTCTACCAGAAATGTACTAGTTTGTTCAAATTTAAATTCAGTTTTCTGATTCTGTGTTTGCTAAAAGATAGATCATTTCAATGGAGAATTTAAATGGAGCTATTTAAAATAATGAAGCCTACATGAAATTTCTACTACTGTACACAGGTAGCAGTTATTCCCAAATCATTCGAAGTTCACCACAAGGCAGTATAAGTCCTAAATACCACAACAGTTAACCAATAAATACCTCAAAGTAATGTTTGTCAAGACTAGCATGGCAATCCTTTCTGTCAGCATATTCAACAGTAATTCTCAAGTGCCAGCAGTTTCATACACATTATTTGCTAGTGACATTTCAAACAATAGCTTGTTACTCCTTGTCACAACCTCATACCAAATAATTAGAACAAGACATCTCAGTGCAGCAGACGTTATTTTTCATATTTCCATTTTAAAGAACGAAAAATAAAAGTAAAGACAGTTTAAGATAAATCCTTACAAGCAGTAAGCAGTCTCTCAGTGTTGCAGAACAAAGTCGCTGTCTCACTTAGCAGACTGTACCAGAGGCAAGAGCAAGACCTGTGCTTTCTGCATTTGTGAAACCAAAGGCAATGGTCTTCAGGCTTGCTGAAATATCAGAGACAAGCCTGAACTTGCCATTGATGTGTGGTTGCCACGATAAGGATTACTGTGAACCCTCAAAACACACAGAACAGAACTTAATGTGAACACTTAGTACTTTAAATGGCCGGCATTACATTTTCATTTTTGTGCTGCTACACTTTATTAGTAGCTATTTGCTAATGTGACTAAGAGTTGCTAAGAGTTTATAATTACTCTTGACTTCACTTTTTCTTGAAGAATTTAATTGGCTGTTACCAACATGGCGTTCACTATGAATTTCTATGTCTGAAGGTTCTTGCTAATTAGCATGAACTGAAAGTTTCTCAAACATGGTAAGTAGTAATTAAACAATAGGAGGACTCAAAATCCCTTTGCCCCTTTTCTCAATTGTCCAGTCTATCTGTAGAAGTGAGGATTTTGGAGAAGAGAAAAACCTGATTTTTCAGACTGACCTACTTACTCTCTGAGCTGCCTAACTGTGCTAAAGAAGTAACATCCCGAGTGGAAATAAAGTACAGTACTAACTTTACTCCGGACTCAGTGGAAGAAGAAGAAGTATTTCCTACTACTTGAGAATCCTATTCTGAACTGAATACAAAAGATGAAAATTGTACTGTGTTTCAGAGCTACACGCAACATATCTGTTTAGGAAAGATTTATCTTCCTTCAGTAAAGTGGAATTTGCAGGTTACTAGAAAAATGCATCTAGATAAGATAAAATGATTAGCACATTACTCCTGTAATGCCACACACCCTTCTATATCTTTGTACAAAGATGTGATGAGGAAGGTCCAGTCACACTGCCAGGAACACTTCCAAATGGGAGCTGCTACCATCCTCGTAACATGGCACAGCATAAAAAAGAAAAGTTGATCTCTATCAAACAGAACTGGTGCCAGATAATTCAATATTGTGACAGCCTGCTCTGTCCTACGCTCAAAAGCAGCCAATTAAGGAAATCACAGCACACTGCAGCAATCTTCACACAGGTTCAGCTATAAATTTAAATAAAAGTAAAAAATCTCCCCCCAACACCCCAAAACCCAAAGAAAATTCCATTTATCCCTTTCCTTGTAGAAGCAAAACTATTAGTTATCTTCTACTCTAAGTTTTCTTATGACAAAATGCAAAAAAATCTCAGAAATTATCAATGGACCTGAATCTACAAAGACATTCTTTCAGTGAGGAATATAAATCTTGTCTTTGTTTTCCTCAAAATGCTGCCTTACTTACACAGAGCTCCCAGTCAACACTCATCCAAGCAGTACTTCAATAAAGCTCTTACTATGCAGAAACTCTTTTAATGTGCAAGTTTGGTGAGGAAAGACTTCAGACCAAATGTGATGACTGAATGATATAAGCCTAAAATACGGATTTAATCCTGTTGCCTCCTGTAGCTTTTTCTCCCACCAGTCAGTATGAAGAGAAACATTGAAATCTTCTATTCTTATTAGCTGTAAGGTTGCTCTTACAATATAGGTTACATATACACTGCAATATATTATCTGCATTATTTCTAAAGAAGCATATTAACAGAGGATCCCCTTAAGTGCTCCACAGCAATCTGAGCTTGCAAGATAGTCAGCCATCCATATAGACAGTGCTAGATCCAAGATAGAAGGGGAAATACAAGGCAAGTATCTGCAGGCCTCTTTGACAACACATGGTTATTTGATGCCGTTTGTGCGTGCTCATTTTTTAGACAGCAAGGTAAAAGACACAATTTGAGTGTTAACTTCAAAAAATATTCACACCTAGAAGTCTATCCTTTAAACATAAACATACACCTTATTTTAATTACAATGACATCTAAATAGTAATTCACTAGAATTCTAAACTACTTTTTCCGTCTTAGAATTACATCAAAAACCTACACAATACTGGAAACTTTGTAAAAACACTCCACATCGAAGCTAACAAAATATTTGAGCATACTNGGAACAGGTTGCCCAGGGAGGTTGTGGATGTTCCCTCCCCGGAGGTGTTCAAGGCCAGGTTGGACGAGGCCTTGAGTGACCTGTACTAGTGGGAGGTGTCCCTGCCTATGGCAGAGGGTTGGAACTAGATGATCCTTGAGGTCCCTTCCAACCTTACCATTCTATGACTCTTATGATTCACATGTAGTAAAACACACAGCTGGAGAAGTTAAAGTAGAATACATTCCTTCAGGCTGTTCTGACAGGACTCTTTCCCCAAAGGCACTCTGAACTCAGAAATGGCCACATCTTCTCTATGTTTAAGGGCTGATAAAGAGTAACAACTAAGAAAGACAGGTTTGTCATTTCCAAATCTCTTACCTTTTGCATGAACGAACAACACCCAGCAAAACTGGAAAACTTCAGTCACAGTACATGGCTGTCGTCTTTTGGGGGAAAACACAGCAAGAAGAGACACAGTAAATTCAATGAGTAAGACTGGTAGAACATCAGGTAAAACACCATACAGCATTCAGTCATCAAAAACCAAAATGAAGCCTTAATACAGAGTGGACAAAATCTTCAACTCTTCCCACAAAAGCCGAACTCAAGGTAAGAAAGCAAACTACACACTGGTGCAGTGCAGACCCTCTCATTCTGCTCATGACCAGAGCAGAACGCCACAGCAGACTCTATTAATAACAGACCAAAATTTGAGCAGAAAGTCAACTTTGATATAAACATGGCTGGCCTAAATGTTTTCTTTTAAGGCAAACCTACGATCTTAGCTCCAAAGCATAAGTTAAGTACTTGAACTTAAAATATACAGAAAATGTTTTTTCTGCTTTTTCATACAACAAATGGTACGTACAGAAAATTGAAGTAGTTATAGAGAGCCAGAGCTGAAATTGCTTCCCCATAAGCATTCGGAGCCATGCAAGCATGTATGCATCTTCTTGGAGGAATGTTACACAGTGTGGCGATGTTAATATACTCAGTACAGGAAAGACTTTCAGAACTGTGTGTTCACAGGAGTGTAATCTCTGCACTAATGTAAAGCACTTTGTACAGGATTCTATGTAGCATACAGAATCCTGAAATATGGTAAGTATTTATCAGAACCAAGTTCCTTTCCTGGTTTTTGTTTAAAATACTTTCAAATGAAATGTAACTAATTTATGAGGCGGCTTCTTAAATTAAAAGTTTTGCAACTCTTGAGGATATGTTATTTCTTAATACTGCCACATGTAGCATACTGGGCTATTTGCCTAATTCTCCTTGATACTTTCACATTTCTGGATAGCAAATTTGGTTTGTCTTCCTCACAACATTAAAAATCTTGAGAAATTAATCAACTAATCCTAAGTTTGTTGTTAGCTTGTTACTCCTTCCCCCATTGACAGAACCAAACCAACCCAACCTCAAATTTAGAAACAACGCTCAAGTATTTAATGTGTGGATTTAAGCAAAACTAAACCAAAACCCCTCCTCTAGCACCAAATTTTATATCTCCACAGCATCATTTCTTGTACCCATATTACTGGAAGTGCTCATGTCCAGGGCAGAATAATATTAGAACAGCAAAGAAATGGCACAGAGGTATGTTTTGTCCAACACAATCATTCCTTCCAGATTTTCTTTAGAGTGTAGTTGTCTAACTTAAGAGTGCTAACATGCATGTGAGCCTCAAAATCAGGTAGCATTTGCACTGTATAAATGATCTTTATCAGGTTCCCTGTGTTGCTTGCTCTGCAAGCTTGTATTTAGTACTATTTACTGCTTTCAGTAGTAGTTAAGTTGGAAATTCTTTTAAGCAAGCCAAATTAATTCATGGTAAGGTCGTATTTTTTTCTACTTCTCAAGTAGCTTGTTCAGGTTTATTTTTTTGTTTTCCTATTTAGTTATTCCATCATATTACATTTCAATTTTTTAATAAGTTGAATGGTTCTGAGTATCAGAATTAACAAATATTTAACACAGAAATCAGTGTCATCTTCCAAAAGAATTTTTAAAGTTACTTCACACTTTGCCAGTTGAGTTAAACTAGTAGGATTTATTCTTCTGATCAGAGCTCTGTATATGCTGGATATTTTAACATAATCTGGAAACATCCACTTCAAAATGTACATAATTATATTCCATCTACAACGTAATTTTCAGTTACTCACCTTTTGCATTCTCCAAGAAAACAAGTGCAGTCCTGCTTTTTATTATAGATTCAAATACATTTGTTTACAAATGCCACTAAATGATCCTCACAGGAAGATGAAAAAAAAAAAAAAGCCAAAACACCCAACTAAGAAATAACCTGAAAATACTTAAAAAGTAAAAAAAAAAGATACAAAAAATCACCCAAAACCAAACAAAACCAAAACAAGCAAAACCAAAACAAAACACCCAAAAATCCAGCAGAAAAAACAACTCCATAAAAACAGCAAAACAGTGGCACTTCAAAGTAATGAAGACGAAAGAAATGACGACTTGGAATAAATCAATCTAACTATTAGGACAAATAACAGGCAATGCCAAGAAGAGACTATGCATCAACAGATGAAATCTTGTTGAGATCAGAACAACCAGAAAAGAAGGCTAGCATTTAATTTTCACAGCACACTGAATATGAACAGTGAAAAGGAAACAAAGCTTCTACTACAAAGCAGAATATCCAGAAGATCCAAGTCTATGAAGAAAACATTGGGAATTACTTGGCAGCAAAAGAGGCTGAGCTGTTCTACGAGCTACTGCGGCAACACAGATTGCTCAACAATCAAGTTTTTCCAGCCTCTCCCATCTTTGAAATATTAACATTTCTCCTGTCCACAGGCTCATTTTAATCTGCCCTTTTTTCCCTGGCACCCAAATCATAGAAACAGCAGTTTTGGGATTTCCTGCAACCCTCTCAGATCTTACAAACTGAACAAGAGATTTGACAATCACCATGCATCAGGAAAGACAAACTAGCTCCAATACCATATAGATATGCTATGACAACAAAGCAAAAAATACAACTAGAACAAGCGAGCAGCTTCATTACACATTACAACAGTAATGCTCTAAAATCGGTCTGGAAATAACACAAAGGTACCTCTGTTTTCTTCCTCTCTGTTGACGAGGTTGATCTTCATGAGGGTATCTGAACATGTCCTGAAAAATGGGCTCATACTTCTTAAAAATTACTGCAGAAACAGTGAAGTTTCTTTCCAATCTCTCTGTTCGCTCCCTGAATTGGGAGGGTAGATTTGCCATGTCTTCCCACTTCTTCATCTTGTTAAAAAAATCAATCAAGCTGAAAATACCAAATAGATCAGATCTGAAAGGGTATTTTTGCAGAAACTTATTACACTTTTCAACAAAAGTGTAATTCCTGCTTCCCAAAATACTACTAAAATGGCTGTATTGCAAACATGACTACGTCCTCAGAGCCACTCCTTCACCCAGAAACCAGGATGAGTTCATACAGCTCACAAAATATTTTTATATCCTCGGTTGATGACCACATTAACTATATATTCACAGTTTTGGCTTTCTGTCACAAAGATACAATCAGTCATATTACTGTAAAATCAGATGCTCCTAATTTTTCTGATTAATTTATTAACTTAAATAAAACAAATTTAGTTCTACAATGCTGAGAAGTTCCTACGAAATTGGAATTTTAGTAAATTTCACTTCATAAATTTGGGTTTAATTTCACTCCTTCACATCACTTAGCCTGAACCTCTGATACCCCAAATCACAGAGACAATTTACCCACATTGCAATTCCCTAAATTTCTGATCTGGAAAGGAGCACTTGCATTGTTTCAACCAACAGTAACGCTCCGAGTGTAGAGGAGATGAGGAGAAGTAGTGTATAAGGACATCCTTTTTTTTTTCCCCATCTACTATTACATGGTTACAAAACAATCAGGCTATTAACAAATAAAGCTGATTGTTTTATTTAATTGCTTATGGACAGGGATATTTAACACAACTTTGTTCATCAGATTCTGACACCACTTTAGTTTCATAAAGGAAGAACACACGAAAAGTTAAGTCCTCTTACAAAAGGGAACATAAATTGTGTGAACATTTTCACACTAAATTAAAAATGGTTGCTCGTGTGAGAAGCTAACACTTTGCACACTCTCCAAGGATATACTGTTCTTTGGGGACTGGTTTCTTTCTCATTTAAGAGAGGAAAGTCCATCTCCAATTGACCAGTGGTTTTGTAACATAGTAATGACCAAACAGAACTGTCTGACTTCTCTGGTAGTGGGCTGCAACACAAAGATTCTGGCTTTAAAAGCAGGAACCACGAAAGACATTTAGCCTCTCTTCTCAATCCCTAAATTTCACAAACTGACAGACTGCCTTGAGATTTCATAAGTGTTAAAAACTCAGTAAAACAAGTTACCTTTGTTCTGAACAGCGCAAAATCCTGGTTAAAGATACGTAATTTCCCTCAGCTGTCCCTCTGCTCACAGTCGGTACTGCTTTTCTGCAAGCCACATACAACGCACATGCTAGCCAATGCAGATCATTTCCCTGTGAACGAAAACATCAGGCATCGAAAAAAACTTCACTGGAAAGAAAACCACTTTTTGGCCATGCATCTAGGACCAGTAAAAAGGACAGATCCATCTCCTAAAGCAATGAGGCTCAACCAGTGACAAAACTGATTCACTATTTTGAAGTCTGTTGGATCTGCTTTGTATTTTTAACTACAAACAACCTGGGTGATAAACAAGTACTCAACAATGAAATCCTGTCAAAACTAAAATGACTTAGTTACTAGTTACCTTCATGAAGTTCACACTTGACCCATAGTTTAAGTAATTTTAGCAATGCTCTTCTCCTACGAAAATATTTCGCATTGTCTTGGTGTTAAAAAACATTAAATAAAGGCTACAGCCCTGGACAGATAGAGGGAACAGAAAACAGTTTGAGTTTTCCTCTGTATTACACGACAGAGCAATTACCCGATCTGGTACCTAAAGCAAAAAATTCAACCCCAGTGAAAACCTTTCTAATCTTATTCTTCCTCTTTGTGGATTTCTTGGGCTACGTGTTATCATAGGGCCAGACGAGCACACACCTTCAGGCAAAACCCAAGTTCCTCGCTGCGATCCCCAGCCCGCTGCAGGCGGTTATAAGCAGCATACGTGAAAGAGATGCCTCCAGAGCACAGTCCCCGCTCCGGCACACATACGGCCCTGGCACCGCAGGACTGACCACCTGCCGCGACTGCGAAGTTGCCCTTGGCCCTGCACAGGCAGCTCCCAGATCACGGACAGAGAAGCCCCTTAAGAAGCTTGCGGAGCTCTGGACAGACGTACTATAATCACAAGTGCCATCTTTATTTTAGAAAAGCCACCCAGTGGAAGGCATCTCCACAGAAAGCGAGTGCGTCATCGTATGTTACCGACGTAACTCTACTACGTGTGACATTTAAAAGCTGGAAGCTGACAGACACAGCGATACGATTGCTTTTATTTTTAACACCTTCCCACCGCTGTGGCTCGGGATCACAGTTTTCCCCAGTTCCAGAACCGGAGAGCGGCACACGGCATCTTCTGACGGGGTGGAGACGTCCCTCAGCAGCTCCACTTTGCCGGGGTGAGGAGGGGCGTAAAGCGTCCACGCGCGGCTGCGAGCTAACGCCCAGCGGCGTACGGGAGTGGCCGTCGAGCCTAANGGTGGCTTCACTACGGTACGTCGCCAGACCACGGCCGCTTCCCACTAAACGCCGTCTCAACACGGCCCCCCAGCGTCGTCGCCACTCACCTCTAGAGTGTAGTTGAGCTTCATGCTTTGATAGCTAAGCCAGGCCTCGGAGCGGGCGCGCTCGTCCATATTAAGGCTGCTGCAGAGCTCCTCGTAGCGCTGGCGGGTGTCCCCATCCTCGACTGTTGGGGAGGGGGCGGCGGCCGCCACCGCCCCCCCGACCCCCGACTCGGCGTCTTCCTCCTCCTCGCCCGGCATCCCGCACCCCGGCACTAGGGGGCAGCGCCGATCTGTCGCTCACTGCGCTTGCGCTACCGCCCCGCAGGGTCGCGACGCGCGTTCGAATCCAAACATCCAGGCGCGGGGCCCCGCCCGCCCTTCGCCACGGCCTCGCATTGGGCAGTGGGAGAACGCCCGCCCCATTACGTCATCGCTGTGCGCAAGCGTATTAGGCCCTTGCCGGAGCCACAAGTCTCCCCTCCCACCCTGCACTGCGGCAGCGCTCCCTACCCTGCTCCCAGAATGCAGCGGGAGGGGGCACCGCGCGCCCGAAATCGTCAGCGCGTAGAGGTGACGCACAACAGCGTCCGCCCCTGCCGGCTTCCTACATCAGCAACCGCTTTGACGTGGCGAAGGACGGCAGGACAGAGGGGCGGCCCAGAGGCGCACAGGCTTCGCTCGTCTGCCTAGCTTCCGTGTTGAGGAGAAGTGCCGCTGTAACGTCGGAATTACTCACAGATTGGTCGCTCAGTGGAAGGTGTGTGATACTTGTAAGCAAGCCAAGAACAGCACTGGCCTAAAAGACACTGAAGTCGAGTTCTGTCACAGACAAGTAAGAGCGCACTTACATAAGCAACTAGAAACAACGCCATTCACTTCTTCACGTACACTTGAAGTAGTCCAGGCCGTTATGAAGAAAAAGAATTACAATACAAACCCACAGTAACAGTCATTTTGTGGCTGAGTTACTTCAACACTTCAAAATGGCTGTTCCACGAGGTGTTACTGAACAGAGGATACCATTTTTCTATAGGGGAAACACTGGAAAGGCAGTGATGTGTGCTAGGATAAAGGCCTTACTGAGCAGAAAAGGGGACTCCCAAAAACATGACTTAAGGAAAGGTCAGTTCTGGAGCAGGAATACATGATCAGTAAAAGAGATTATACTTCATTAGAAGAGATTACTGACAATGCCTGGCATGTTAAAGCCAACAAGGAAAGCTTCAGAGGGAAAAAACCACATCACAACAAAGAAAGGTGGCTAACCTGAGATACTTCCCAGGACAGGAGCATGCATTTATTTACCCAGCACCGAGGACACCTGGTAGCAGGAGAAAGCCTGAGCTGGAAGACGGAGATGGCAGGAAGGTCCCCCGTCTCTCAGCCTGCCAGGACAACTTGCCCATTTCACTGTAACATTAAAACTCATGGTTAGACTCTATTCAGTGTCTGCCTCTCTCTTTTTGTTTTGTTTTTTTTAAACACAAAGGAGCAAAAAACTTTGCAGTGAGGCAGCAGCTGCTTTGAGGTATAGAGAGCATCGATGGGATATTCCCTGCCACCCCGCAGTCTGTATGTAACACAGTAGGGCTTTTCTGTTTGGCTGGATGGATACAATTTGCTTAAGTAGAATGTAGCAATACCTTACTACAATATTTTACTATTAATCTACTCCTTTAAAATTCTTTGGATGATAAATAGTAATACCCTTGCCTCTCCACAGTATTAAGATTCATAGATTAACAGAATGGTTTGGGCTGGAAGGGACCTTAAAGTATCTTGCACTCTTGGGACTCATTCACAGCTGAAGACAAAGAAACAAGGGAAAATGAGAAGTCTTCATTTTGGTGAACAACTTTATAGCAGAATCCTCTGAATGGCTCTTTCCTTCCTTCCTAGTGTGAGAGAGCCTGAAAGGAGGCAGCATAAAAAAAAAAAATCACCACCCACCACCACAACATAAATCATAGCCTTAATTTGTTTAATCTGAAAATGACTGTCTCCTTCTAAGTACGGAAATGCTGTAGTTAGATTGATGCTTAGTAGTTTGGGTTTTTAAAAAATCATCTGGATGTCAGCTAGCCAGAATATAAAACATTCTAAATTGAAAACAAAAATTAAATTATGCAAGTCAAGGTGTTTTGGGAGGTCCTTACCTGTATTACTTCTCCATTTCAAGACTTCAAGTCCACCATATCACGTGGAAAATTTTCCTTAATTCTTTTGTATTTCTCACTGAACAGCGTTCCTAAAATGCTGAATTAAAAACTGAAATATAATGATAAAAAAAATTGTTTATAATTTGTCAGTCTGGAACTTTTGGCAGTAACAAATGTTGCAATTTACTAGCACCACTTATTAATGCATTTGAACATCCTTCCTCTGTGGATATTGTAAATATTTTGTAACAGCTCTCACATGTACTTAATTACTAACAGCTAGAAAAGTGTTTCTTCTAAAAGAATAGTTTTCCTCAGAGAAACGTTAACTGAAACCTCCCCTGGTTATCAGGGTACATTTAACCAGCAGAAGTCCTTGTAGTATCTTCACTCATTTTAAACAAAATTACTTAAAGTTATCAACATTTTCTTACTGTTTAGTTATGGAAAGATATATTATCTTTAGTTTCTTTTCCTCTAGATGTGGCAAAGAAATGAACCTGCCTGTCTGTAGAACATTTAAGGCCATTTAGATAAGCCAGGAGAGTTATTTTGTAAACTCCCATAGCCACTCTAGTGCAATTAGTCTCCTCTGCAGGCACCACGGTAACCTCGTGTCCCAGAAGAGTGCAGATATAAAATCTGCAGTGCTGGTCAACTACAGCAGTGTAAATCCCACATTACTCTGATACGGTGTGCTTATGTTGAAGGTATATCTAGATCAGAAAATCTTTATACAACTGTTAGTAACTTTTCACATCACAAATAATTCCATATAATGCTGTGCTGCAGATCCTTTGTATTAACCACGGATACCGGGCATGCTTCATCTTGCTACAGTTTAGACATTAAGAAGTAAACATTTATTTTCATGGTGCATCAGTACTGCCTTAGAGAAATGGATAGATAAATGAAACATTACTAAATAACAGGGCAGCAATAATCTTCTCAGAGACAAGATGGAAGAAAAAAAGGGAAGTAAATTGCCACGGGACGTCTTGTTACTGTCTTATAGAATACTCAGATCCAGATACTATTTAAAAAAAGCTCAAATGAGTCCAAGAATTAAACACCAATACTGTGCCTACATCATCTGTTCCTTGGAAATAGTTTTACTGAAAAATAGTTATATTTTAATTCACAGACTACAAGGATTTGATTGTAAAATTACAACATATTCTTTTTTCCTGTTTCAAAAACCTGTGACAGTTTTCTAACAGACCTGCAAAGAATAGATTTTTAAAATATTAGGGATTCTGTAGGACTTCCAAGTGCCCAAAAAAAAAAAAAAAGCAAAGGGGAAAACATGAGAACAGAATACATATGTGCATTTTTATCACCTATAGACTTACTTCAGAAGGCATGATCATGATCTGCAGCCAGTGTTCAGACTGGCAGAAAAAAAGACACCATATTCTTAACGTCTTAAGAATAGTTTCCATTTTACAGCTTAACAATGAAACCTAACTTTTGCTGCTGAACGATACATGTTTAATCCACACACAGATATGTTTTCACATATTGAGGCCGACATCATGGGTAGTCAAAGAATATGTTTAATAAAAAATAATTAAACTTCCATTTGCTCTATAGAACATCATAGAAAGTAATTCAATAAATTACAAATGACTTTTTAAGACGCTTGTTCAACTACAGAAAGCAAATTCAGACTACACAGAACACAACTGGCAAATATTGCAAATGTCCGAAAAAAACCTGGACTAAGACTTGCATCATGAAGCCTGAAACAAGGGATAGAAATACAAGGCAATAACAGCTAAGGTTCTTTTAGTAACTACCAACACACACTTTATCATCACCTTGGATGTCCTTTTAACTTCAGTATTAGTGTAATTCTACTGAGGTTTCCTTATAACCCTTAACTTTATACAACCTTATTTGCATATAGTTTATAGCTGATAGTGGGACATTTTTTCCCCTTCTGGTTCAAACTGATTGAAAATAAACTCAATATATTATGTCTACACCAGCCTTCATTACTTGAAACTGTAATTGCCTTATTACATAGAAAGAATCACTAGAATGGTAACCAAACTCACTTGACCATAATTAGGAAAATACTTTATTTCATAAATCTGATATAAATTAGGTTTTAGCCACAACTTAGGATTTGTTTTGTGGGGTAAGGGTGGAAAGTGATGGTACTGTTGACACACTCCATCAGCAAACTAATTGTTAACTGTTTGTAAAACTTTGGCTATTTCATAGATGCATCCTAGTTAAATAAAAGTGCTATATTACAAAGGGCAAAATATTAAGTACGAATTTTTTTTTTTTCCATGATGAAGAATTGCTACCCCCTTCTCTTGGCAGTTTTAAATTTTCACTATTGCTAAGACACTGCATGAAGGGCCAAAAATCAGAATACTACTTGGGAAAATACGTAACCAGCACAATCCAAATGGTACTTGTGTAATTACATGTAATACTGCTTCTAATCATGGGGCTAGTTATTTTGCACATAGAAACTTAGATTTCATTGGTAAAGTTCTTGATAAAAAAACAACACAGTTGTTTTACTGTACAAGCAAGCAACAGAACTATATCAAAATATACAGTTTTTGTTTCTTTATTTTTAAATTTATCCCTTTGTAAAGCTTTTTTACTGACTTCTACTAGTACCTGTATTTGTTTTCTCTTAACACTTGCCTATTTTTGGACCACACGATATAACCAAGGTCAGCTGAAGTCTCAGACAGTTCACTTCTGTAAATGTCAATCTGGGCCTTGACTGTGTCAGAGTAATAGCAGCTTAAGAAGAAGGAGGAATCATATCACACATCAAATGTTAGATGGATTTTATATAGTAAGGGATTCTTAGGATTTGGACTTATGCCTTGTGCCCTGTTACTGTGGTTTCTAGGAATAATTTGTCTTCCTTACTATTCAAAGTGCTTTTTGTTTAGTGGGTAACTCAGCATAATATATGAAGTGATATCCCAATAATGATTTGGAGTAATATTTAATATTTAGTCAGATTTAAATCTGCAGAGAAGTTTAAACTCAAAAGGAGTTCAAAACTATCAAGACTTTATTTACCATTATTAACTGGTAACTCCAGGAGGTTTTATGACATAAAACACAAATAGAAATCTACACGAACAAAGCAAACAAACAAATTTTACATGAAGTATGCAGTGTTGAAAGGTCTTTTCAGTGGCACTTTCTGACAGTTTGCCTCTTTCGAGTCTTGGGGAAACTACTCCTCATTTTGGGACTTTTAATTCTGCAGAGGGAGCCCAAAACTTTGCAAGGTGTAAACTAAATAGATCTACATGGTGCCAAGTAGCATGAGATATGAGATTTTGCTTTAATTTCCTTATACTGCTGTCAAAGGGAACAGCTGTAAGAAGAGGGAGAGAAACCAAACCAAAATCAACAGTCATATCTCACATAACTCAGAATTTAACATGAGATACAGGATGTCTTTAGAAAACAAAACAAAACCTGAAAACAAGTAATAGAAACCAATGTAAACTTCCTAAACTAACTCAGCTGAGGTAACAGGTAGCCAGTTTAATTGGCTGATTGGGAAAAATTTATCTTTTTAAACACACTTGTACCTGAATTGGAAACAGCAGTGCATCACAACACTAGAGCATTTTCATGTAATTAAAGCAATGGATGGTGATGTAGATTCTACAGCTTTCATGACATTCATTAGCTGCCCAAATTATTGCTGAGTTTTGATCTGTAAATTATAAGTGTCAAGGAGGCTGTAAAACTATATTCAAATTAAATCAATAATATGCATAAAGTATTCTGTGTTCACTGCAAATATATTAAATATACAGCTCTTACTTGAGCATTATTTTCATAAAATTAACCCCCCAACAAAATTATAATGCCTTTTGTTGCAATTTTACACCATTGTGTATTTGATAGTACATACAAGTTCAGAAACTTATGAACTTCAAGAAATATTACATGCAAAATGTCTCTGAAAGCAGTTTGCACTTCTAAACAAATACTGAAATGTTCGGTCAGTAAATCATTGATGCACTCAACACTAGGTTATTTACAACAAAATAATTAAAGAATAAATTCAAAATCAGTTTATAATTTAAGTGCAGAGTCTGGGGTCAGTCTTCGTCACTAGAATCTGAATCCTCAGATGAAGACGATGTACTATCAGATCCAGATGAAGCATCTGCTTTCTCTGAACCCTCATCTGTGCTGTTGTCATTGTGAGAGCTTGGCTCTGTTCCCCCTTTGTCTTCCTGATCTCTAACCCTAGAAATTTCCTCCTTTTCTTCTGTGGGCTTAGCTGAGCCTGTGTCATTGCTTTCACTGTTCTGTACATCAAAAATATTAGACTGAGACAAAGCTGGGATATGAAGATTAAGGCCTGGAGTGAGAAGCATCCCTGGGTAAAGTATGTTGGACAAAAGTAACGGGTTAAGAGAGAGAGGATTGGCAGCTGCAGCAGCAGAGGATGTTGAAGGAGAACTTGAAACAGAGTTTTCACCACCAGTATCTGTATTTTGGTCTTCTGTCCTTTCTTTCTTTGTATCTGCCTCCTTTGAATCGCTTCCCTTTTTTTCGTCTGAAACAGATTCTGTTGACTTTGTCAGAAGTCCTCCCATGCTCAGCAAGTTTGGTAATCCAGCCATCCCTGACAACAGCATGGGGAACATGGCAGCCATGTTCTTAGCTTCTCCTCCAGTAGTTAGGCCAGCTGGCATTCCCATTAACCCTGCTGTTACTTGCAGTGACTGCAGGTTTTGCAGGTTTTGTTGTAAGGCCTGAAGACTCGGCAGATCCACTCCTGGCAACAGGCCGTTAGCCAGCAGAGGGTTAACTGACATGCTGGCAGCCGTGGCTGCTGCTGCAGCCGCTGTTGCCTTGGCAATCTCACTTTTGGGGCGCCTTCCTCTCCGGCTTACTTCCTCCCGCACAACAGGTCCAGTGAGAATACGGTCAAACATACCCTCTGGAAGAAATCCCTGCAACAGACACATTGGGGACTTTCAGCATGTTGAGAGCTTAGAGATGGAGAAGTAAAAGCAAACAAAAGACCCCAGTGCACAGTAACAGTGTCAAAGATTATTCTTTTATGTTAGCACAGTAGCTTGATCTCTAGACAGCTCATTGGAATTTGCGGTGACTGCTATCACAACTCGAATATCTAAAGGCTACACAGGTCTCTTCTCTGACCCTCTACTTCATCCTTAAAGGTCGGTTTGCAGATCAAACCAAATATATAGTTAATAACAGCAACAATCTTAATATCTAAGCTAGCAGTATTGTGAAATTACTGTTATGTGGCAGTACTGCTTTGCAGTATTGCCACATAACAGTAATTTCACAATTAAAAAGGTTAGTTACTCAATTTGAAGTTAAATGTGCAATTGCATGCAGACCCTTTTGTTATTGCGAGTGTCTGTTTAATGTCCTCCTCATCCATAAACTTGAAAGACTCAAGTTGGATTTATATGAAATTCAGACCACCTTTTTTCAGAGCTTGCACAGTTTTATACATCAGTTCTGTAAGCCCTCCCACCTAATGATGAACTGCAATAGCCATTAATATTCTCTTTGAGATACACTGTCTTGAAAACTCCTCTTTCAAATAATTGAAAGATCAATTATTACTCACCTCCGTATTTAAAGTCTTCTCTTCCCCAGCAAGTATCTCTAATTTAAACTAGCATAATACAATCAGAGAAGTTCAGAACTCATGCTCTGTTTTTCTGTCCTGTGGATAACTACTAAATTCTGAAAGTAATTCGCTATTTATACCTTTATTGACTGCAGTCTAATCCTGTTTTGGCACGTCTTTTTTTTTTCCCCTATTTGGCTTATTTGTTTTTAAGATATAATCATGGTGTGAAATGTCTTATTCTGCAAATACTCACAGACTGTTTTACGACTTCTCCCCATTCAGGAGCCACTCCATACTCTGGATTTTCTTTCAAGAACCTGCACAAATCCTTGAGGGGAGGAGCAAATGCACCCCCCACCTGAAAAGCAGAAGACAGAAGTCAGGAAATACTTCTCATTCAGTAAGAAAGCAGCAACATCCATATCCAACACTGCTTTGTTTTCATCTTTTATATAGAACAATGCAAATAAATTCTCATTTCAAACAATCAATGAGTACAATGTATCTTTTGACTGATTTCTGCTGGTGTATGTGAAACTCTTGCTCAGTTCTACATCTGCTGAACTCATCTGTTAAACTTATACTTGGCAATTTCAATATTTGACATTCCTACAGACGTTTAAAATCAGAGCTTATCTGAATATGCAATGAATAGAAGAGCAACCCCATAACCAAAGAAGAACAGTACTCCAGGTATTACCAAGAAGGTTATAACCAAAATCCTGTTAAACTTCACCTTTATCCACTGAATCACTCCTACACTATCTCAGCCAACTTCTAAAAAAAAAAATTTCCTGTTAAGAGGCTCTGCTTCTCTTGTGAAATTGTTCGTATAGTTTTTCATGCAATAGGGGCTGCTAAGATAGCTTAGCACGTTCTGATAAAACCATATAAGCAGAAAAGTAAAGTACTTTCCCATTAATCAGAACCATTAGTTGGATCCAGAAAGACAGCAGAAATGGTAGAAAGCAGGGAAAAAGATTCTGGTCCCCTCACACTATGCTACTAAATTGATTACTGAACTACAAAAGAGAATGAGGCAGGATTTTTATGATGTAGAGAAGTTTAGGATGGATTATAAATGGGAAACCAAATAAAGTATCAGTCTCAACTATAGTGTGGGAATTTGTTAAGAGAAAAAAAATCATCATGAAAACACAGGCTTCTACACAAAGCACAGATCGAATCCCTTACTCCTTGATCACCTTTTAAGAGATTCCTCAGGGCATGGCTTATTGTAAAGCAGCCAAGGGTCTGTTTTCCAAGAGGCTAGTAATCACACAGGTTCCTCTACAGAGCTGCTGTTTCAATGCACTGAAGAGACTGAAGACTCCAATTCTGCCTCACACCCCTCTACAGATGCACCAAGCTTCTGAACTTAATAAAGCAGCATAAAAAAGAATTCCTGCTTTCCTTGCAACTGCTCTCTAACAAACAGAAAAGTCGGCAGTATCACAAGAGAAAATATACATTGTCACAATACCCTGAAGAACTCTCACTGGACTGCTGCCCTAGTTCTACACTGACATTTGAAGACACTGTCCCACACATCTGTCCAGTAAACATTTAACAGTCATGTTCTGCATTCTTTTCCTGAATATTGCCCTTCAGCTTTCCCCGAAGGCTATTTAAAATGCATGACACCTTTCCCAAACATTGATCACTTCTCCAAAAACTCTAACTCAGCACCTGGTCTCCCATCTTCCCCTGTAGGGATTTTATACAAGAATTTATCTTCTACTTTTGTTCTCCTGTTACACAACTGTCTAACCCGGCAGTGCAATTCATAACAGACATACACTGGTGAACTACAAGGGTCAACTGTCAGAGAACTGAAAAGAGGAAAAAGCAAAATAATCCAGTACACAGGATTTAAGCAATTCTAATGGATAAGTTTCTATGCAGGATGCACCACTGATAATTTTAATCATGTCAAATAGTCATGAGAAGATGTATACAAAATGTAGAACTTGCAAGAATGTTGCTGCTTTGATCAGAACAGCACGTATTTCAGTGGCCATGACTCTGTATTAGCCAATGGCACAAATACTGTAATACACTGTGTTTTCAGTTCCATCCAGACTCATCACAGGGTTAGTTTCTAGCCATAGTTTGCATATTTTTGTAGCTGAAAAACGTTTACTAGAAGATTGCCATTTTTTCTTGTTCTGTGCTAAAACCTTACACTAAAACCCTTTCGTTTGCTCACAGTATTTGAGCAAGTGTGGTTAGTACACAGAGCTAACTTTTCGTTTGGGGAACATCAGAATGGGAAGAGTATTATGAATACCTTTCTTGCATTTCTTCTGTTTATGAGCTGGACACGCTCTTCACCAGTCAAGCTATTAACATCCAGTTTATTTGGGTTTCGACAACGGTGTCTTTTTTGTTTGGGTCTCCCATCATGCAGCTGCATCCGCTGTTACAACAGAATTTAAAAGCCAATTATCTTTCTGATATAACTGTTTTACAATTTGTAAGGTACTTGTGCATTCTTTTGAATCAGACATTCATCTGAAGTCATCTTCCATTTCAGCAATATTTTAACAGCAATACTACTTTACTATCACAATCATGTAATCAGCCTAGCACACAGCTCTCTCTGATACCTCTGCCCATTGTTTTACCAATATTTCAGTTTTCAAAAATGCTTTAACTGCCAGGAATGTTACTACTGTTCTGTATTATAACAGCTTTAAGGAGAAATAACGTTTTTTCATCTTCTTGCACATCACTAAAATGTTCTGTTGAAGTCAAACATTTTCAGCTCCTATCATCTGTATCATGGTAATATGAGTTTTCATATCTTACATATTTTTTAATCTTTGGTGAAATTAGACCAAAATCAGGTGCCTTTCTTAAGTATTGCTTTTCTTAGCAACTACATTTGTCAGAGAAAAGGACCGTATGTATAAAGAAATGGACATTTGCCTTTTCCTAAACAAAACAGGAAAAGGAGTAATACCATGTAAGACAGAACACAAATCTAACTAAATTTTATGAGAAATACTTTATCTAAAGCAGAGCTGAAAGGAATACTCACAGGAATACAAGCTCCTGAATCTTCAACATATCCAGGATGTTCTTTAAGCCACCTTTCTAAATCTTTTCTTTTGGGTGCATCATCACCTGCAAGCCTTGTTCCATCTTTCAGGTTAATAACAGGAACTGGACTCTCAGCATCAAGCACACCTTGGGACTGTGTGTAAGTGAGTGCTGGGTTTATTCCTGCAGCAGCTTGACAGGAGTTAATACCTGGATTAACCTGAAAAAATTAAAAACATTTCACTAAGGTCTCCATAGGAAAAGAACAGCCAAAGTAATTTCATGTATGATACAGTGAAAGACATAGTCCTGCAGATCATTATGTACACACTCAAGGGCTCAGTGAGATTACTCACACCATATATAACTGCTCTTAAGTCCCTGTACAATCACGTCCTGTAATTGATGTTACAGGAAAGGATCTCGGTGTTGCTAGGTCAAATATCGAGTTTTTTAATGCTATATTGTTAACTACAGTTCAAAGGTAGAATTAAACTGGCTTTTGAAAAACAGTTAAAAATATCATGTATATCTAATATTTAGCAAAATTCTACTTCTCCTTCATGTGATCATAAACTGTCAATGAACAGTTTCAGAAAAAAATTGCCTAATACAACACTTCTGAGTAATGGAAGATTTTTGTTTATGTTGACAGTTATTTATACTCATTTAAGAGATTACCAGTAACTTGGATGTTATTACTGGATACACAATCAAAGTTTACTTACATGATTAGGTTGTTTATTTCTGTTTATAAAAAGGACATCGACTCCCTCCACATTCTTCCTTCTTCCTCTTCTCTTTTTCACTACAGGCTGACTGTCAACTATGACTCCATTGGCACTGGCTGTCAAGTGACTGGAAGTACCTAATTAATAATTCAATAAAATCCATGTCAGATGCTTAAGCTGTTTTTAACAAAAAAACATGTCTGAATAGAAAAAGGAAATAAAACTATCTGAAATAGTGCAAGTGTATATAATTTCTACATGTAAGATCTACCAAAAATTGTCTATTGTTTTACAACTGTTTAAAACACTTAAAATCAGGCTGTGAAAAACCACTGTACTATCAAAGTCTTCTACTACTGTTCCCTATCCTCCCCCCCTCCAAAAAAAAAAAAAATTTGTACAGGGCATTGCACACACAGAGACAGATGTGCCTACATAAATGTTTCAATCTAGACTTTTGTGGTATCTTGCAAAAGAACAGGGAAGTACAAAATGCAAGTGAAGGGCAGTATTTCTTTAAAAAGAAACATTCTCATCCACACGTGTATGTCCTGTCAGTGAACTGAAGTCAGTAAATCAGAAGCTAGCCTCAATCAAGCACCCAGTTCTACATATTCTAATTCAAATTTTAACTGCTTACTTAGGGGTAATTTTGTCAGTGTACACTTACTTGTTTTTTTGTGAAAATAAGCTATAAGCTTTTGGCTACAACCCAAAAGTTGGTTCTTTCTATGAAGAGTGCAAACTGACAGGGGCATAAATCTGATCATCTTTGCTCACAAACTAGGCTCGGTAAGTTCTGAGTTAAATTATCGCTGTCAGTGTAGAGTGATGCCCTTAAAATGATTAAAATTTTCTTATGAGGGTGTTTATGATGTGTAATGGCATCTTCCTAATAAATGAACATTACAGTAACTGACATTCTGAGAGTATATGTGTAATCCGACCTCATGTGGATCAACAGAAGAACCCAGAAGATAAGATTTAATTTTAAGTACCTGATTTGGGAAGTGATTTTGGGAAGTTAGCAAGGCTGGTTTCTGAAGCATTCTGGAGTTCACGTAGCCGAGCCAGGTATTGCTGCTGTCCCAATATACCTTCCTCGCTTTCAAATGGCCTTTTCTGAGATAGCCCCTGCTTCTGAAAAGTCAATTTCAAACCACCTTCCTGTTAAATAAATGCCAGGGTTAGAAGAGTCTCTTCTGAAGAAGAAATGACTACTTCAGAATCAGGATTCTTACATACAGTTATTCCAGAAGAGTAGAGGGAAAATGAAAACGCTGTATTAGAGCTTGTAACAAATCTTGGTTCTCCTCCACATAAACAAAACTGAACAGCAACTTCATAGGACTGCTTCTATGAATTTTAAATTATCTATTCTCTTCAGACACAGCACAGCTGTCTACCTCCCTAAACCAGTCCTAAAGAAATGCCAAACCCAATTTCAAGTGGAAAATTTCATTCATTTTTATGTATACAAACAGGTCTCAAACTACAGCTAAAAAAAGTGGTTGAAAAGAAAATGTTTGTAAGAAAAAGGTTTCTGCATTAAAACTGGGCAATCTACCTATAATCCTCTAGAAAAGCACGAAATCATAAAGCACTTGCTGGATAGGACATGATGAATTTTTTTTTTTTTAAAAAGCTGAACAACAGAAATACCTTCTTTTTTTAGTACTCAGGTGTCTTAGAAATAGTACAAAATAGGCTGTCTGAGGAAGCATCAGAAAGATAGTTTCAATTCGCATGAGAAGTAACAATGATTCCTCCCAGTGGCTAATGCAAATTAAAACCAAAACCAATCAAACTAAACCACTCCCCCCCAAAAAAACCCAGAAACCAAACCCAAACCCCAAACACTCAATGCCCAGAAGCAGCAGACCCAAATACCCACAAACAAGTGTGTGAAGGAAGTGAGAGTGAGAGCAGGCAGCCACTTGCAGGTAAAGCATGCCGCACACCGCAATCGCAATCAGGTCCTAGGGCAATAAAAATAAACATACGTCATTGATTTTCACTGTAAACTCCTTTTCTCGTACATGCTTCTTCACCTTTGACATCTGTGGCGACTGGTCGTATTCTTCTTTAACACCTGCAAGAGGGGGTGTTGGTGCACTGGGCTCACTGTAATCTGCAGCTGCACCTGGGCTATCCAGAAGCTTGGTTGTGTAGAAAGATGCCACTGCATTGCTGTCATAGCTCCTTCTTGCTGCAGGCCATTTACCTTTCAACACTGTTTGACAAATACTGTCAAGTCGATTAATCATAACTCGATCCTAAAAACAAGAGGACACATTTTCAGGTTAGCATTTTTTCAATATTGGATTATATTCTAATTCCTAAAAGAAGAGAAACAACCACATTTTTCATCACTGAACTTGGTCTTAAAAGATTTCTACATGCCTGGATTTGTACCATACTCACAGCTTCAGACCCCGTTACCAAGAAAACCAAGCCAGACCTATGAGTACTACCTTAGTAGTTATCATATATTTCTTCTAAAAACGTATGAGATGCATTTCAAGCATTTGCAAGGTATTGTTAAGGGGGACTATATATTTGTTTTACAGGTGGTGAAATTAAGTCCAAAGATGACTTTCTCAAATTTCTACGAGAGTATTGGTATGTACCATAACATATCTGGCAAACAGCATTTAGAAAATTAAATCTACACACTTCTACTTTCATGACATTTCAGCTTCTGAAAACATATTTCTCTTTCTCATTCCCTAGACACTGAACACAGATGTGACTTCACACACCTGCATAATACATGGATCTTGACTCTCAATAAACTCAAGTAAGTATCTGCAGACTGCAGGTTTTCTGATAATTTCAGAGTGCAATTATTTGTCAAATATGTGAACACTAAAATTACCTGCTTTGTTAAGTCAACATTGTTTGCCAAGCTCAAGATCATTCCTTACAACTGAAGTCTGATTTTGTATCTTGTCATTTTTCACCATCTGTCAAGCACCCATGATATGGAAGTTATTATGCTCTCCTTCTCAGAATAAACATTAAAAAAAATTATGAGTAGTAGTAGTTAGATTTAAATGGACCTTCCAGGAGCAAGAATAACAAGAAGTAAAAGCTCCTGAAGTTCAAGCCCTACATGTATTTTCCCTGTGTCATCACCCTTTTGGTCTCCTTTTTCTTCACTACAAGATTGTGATCCCTGCCTATGGCAGGGGGTTGGAACTAGATGATCCTTGAGGTCCCTTCCAACCTTACCATTCTACAATTCTATGATCTGGCTCTGAATTTTTATGCTGATTTGGAACTCATGCCTGTTCCACAAAAAGAATTTGCAACTGGATTTTGAGAGAGTTTTTTTTTGTTTTTTTTAATTAAAATGCCTTTTTTTTGTATATCATATGCCTAACAACAGAGTAAACATGTTAAAACATTGCTCCACTTAATTTTTTTTACATTCTTTTGGACTACTCTATACAATGCCTCTCAGACTTAAAATCATCCAAATACCCGATAAATGATCTCACCTTCGTCTTAAATGTACTCCCTTTCAAGTTGTTTCCTATGTGAACATTCTATGTGCTACAGATACAGCTCTGCAAATTTATCATGGACAGAACTCTGTTTTGTTTTTTTTCCAAAATCTCCCCGCAACTCAGTGCTATGATTTAACATATCTGAGTACAAAAGTCACAGCTAAACTCTAGTTTCAAAGTAGTAGAATAAACTTACCTTAGGCCAGTAGGATGCAGCCAACATGTATCCACCTTGCAGAAGATAACTGGAATTTGGTGTCCCATTGTTCATCTGGAAACTGTCTTGCGTCTCATCTTGTGTAGTACTCACAGAAGCTACACTCTCTTCATCATATGCTTTTATGTGCGGGGTTCCTTCTGCTAAATAAAATGACTAATGTAATTTGGTATTAAAATGAGTGTTTAACTTCTTTACAAGAGATTCGAGTGAACAAAACGTGCAAAATAATGCTCGAAGTCCAAACACAAAGTTAAACCGAAGATTTCATCTATTAGGGTTTTCAGGATGACTGCTGCTCCTTTTCTAGGCATGTAAATTCCAGGTGTATTCCTGTTAATATCTCAAGAGCTTAACTTGTCAAACACAACTATTTGAAAATAGGTGTGCTGCAGAGTAATCTGACAGACAGTCCTCACTGTAACATAGTGCCTTTGTAAGCCAACATGCACCAAAAGAGAGGATTAAATTAAAAGGAAAGGTGTTTAATACCAGAACTTACCAGTGGTAAAGTTACTGCAATACTACTTGGGGAAAAAAAAAAAAAAATAAAAAATCAACACCTCATATCAGTTACTAGATGGAATGCTGCACATTCCATGTATTGAACAGATGCTCATCATGTGCATCACTTAATTGTTTCAGTTTTAATCACAGAGGATTTCTTCCCAGTATCTTTTCAGTGTGTCCTCCAATTCCCTTATACTTTCCTCTATTATTATTTTACTTTTGCTTCCACCCAGACAAAGTAACTTCTACTATGACATGGATGCTGCCTAAAAAGGTAAATACTATAGCAGCAGGAGTAAGAGTATTGAGGGACAATTATGTATAATTCGCATTTGTATTGAGTCATCTTATACAACTCAGCTGTCTCTGAAAAAAAACTTTCAAATATAAGAAATATGCTGAAGGTCCATGACCATTGTACAACACACCAAAAAAACCACCACACTAAAAACTGAAATTTAGAGGAAGTTAAGAGAATATTCCAGCCTTCACCAATCTCTTCAACACCAACTTACAGCCACAAAAAGAAAGGCTGACTGATTTACAAGATCTGCCATCTGAGGATGGCACAATTACTTGCCTAAACAGACTGAGCTGGCAGAAAGCAAACCTAATATTTGGACTTGCAGCACATGTTATAGTATCCACCATCTAAACCTAAATATTTATGTCATATAAGCATGCCTTTCTCTCAATGTTTTTATGTTTACAGACAACTGTTTCCAATGAAAAGGTCCTGTCATTGCTACAGACAACAGCATCTTAATCATTTTGTTAAAGCAGCATTTCACTCGTCCAGGAATTACCTTTTTCCCAGTAAATGTTGCCTATGGCTTCTATTTGTCTTTTCACAGAATCACAGAATGTTAGGGGTTGGAATGGACCTCCAGAGATCAAGTCTAACCCTGCTGCCTAAGCAAGATGATCTAGGGCAGGCTGCACAGTAATGCATCCAGATGGGTTTTCAAAGACTCCAGTGGAGAAGACCCCACAGCCCCTGTTGCAGTGCTCCATCACCCTCACCATAAAAAAATGCTTTCTCAACAAGGGACCAAAAAAAAAAAAAAAAAAA